>PVJH01005079.1:0-116960 GCA_004026705.1 Nesogale talazaci | reverse complement strand
TTCCCAAAGAATTTAATGGATGTCAGATACTGAGTTACTTGATCTACATAAGCCAATTTGGGATTTAATGAAGACTAGGAGTGTAGAACTTTTCACCCAGAGTATAGCTCCAGAAATAAACCAAGTCTTAGATTGTTTTTGCCTGTGACTGCTGATAATTTAAAGCAGAATTTCAATAGAAAGAAATAATTGTAGTTGATTTTAAATAACACTACTAGATAGTTTACTTACTAATGCGTGTCTCTAATTAATTAGGACTGCATTCTTTTTGTTGCTGTTGCTATTATTTTTGGCAACACTGCCCTCTGGTGGGAGTAGGAGGCCCAGTTTTGCTCCTGGAGAGCTGCTGCTGGATTTGATCTGCCAACCCAGTGGGCCGCAGTCCCATGCACAATCACTACAGCCACCCCTACGGGCTCAGCCCCAGGACTGCATTCTTAAGTAAATCAGTTAATCCCTGGGGCTTCAGCTTTCCATTGAAATGAGGATATTGTTCTAAGAACAGTCAGTGTTTTCCAAAGAGACTCTGCAAAGTGTTAGTAAATAGTATGCTAAAAGGGACCCTGGTGTGTGAGTATGAGGAACATTTTGCTGAACAAAATTTTCTGGAGACTTTACTCTGAGTGTAATGTGGAGTTTCACAATGCAGGTCAAGCATGCAACATTTTCCAAATTTATCTGACAATGGGATATCTTTTCAGGTAACATGAAATAGGACTGTGTTCTGAAAACTCTATGAGGAAAATAAAAATGCTCTCTGATCCGCAAAATACTATGATTCTGCATTTTGTATGTTAACTGTATAATCATTTTGTTCATGGCATATTTGATTTGCTAACCGGAAGGTTAGCAGTTTGAAATCACCAGCCACTCCAGGGGAGAAAGAGGAGGTTTTCCATTCCTGTAAAAAGTTAAATCTTGGGCTGAGCCCTGGTGGCGTAGTGGTTGTGTGTGGGACTGCAGCCCACAGGGTGAACAGTTCGAATCCAGCAGCAGCTCTCCAGGAGCAAGGCTGGGCCTCCTACTCCCAGTGATGCCCATAAAAAAAAAAGTTAAATCTTGGAAACCAACGAGGGCAGTTGTCCCTTGCCCTGGATGGTTGCTCTGAGTCAGAATTGACCCCATGACCAGACCAAGTCAAACCCGAACCAACCCTCTGGCACTGAGTGGATGCCGACTCAGCCACCCTGTGGGACAGGGGAGAACTGCTCTTGTCAGTCTCAGACACAGTCACATTCTACTAGAGTAGAAGACCCGTCTTTCTCCTGACTCCATGACTGAGTTTTAATGTCACTTACAAGAACATGACATTTTTATACATTCCGAACGTAGAGATCATATTGATTTCTTTCCCTTCAAGTATCCCAAACCAGATGGTAGTTATGGATGATCTTGTACTTTACTAAAATGCTGAGATGGTGTCAAGGATAAAACGGACGCGTTGGGTAAGTACATTTATAGAGACAGCCACTTGGGAAGTGCCAGGAGAGGCGGCAGGAAACAGGAAGCTAGTCACACTGAGTACGAGACAGAAGAAAATGTTCTGAAATTCATTGTGGTGATGATTATATAACTCTTCTTGATATAACCAAACAATTGGGTGATATGCTATGTGGAATATGTGCCAATAAAAGCTTTTTTTAAAAATCGAAGCTCTCTGCACACAAGTGCCCAAACCAGACTCACTGCCATCAGGTCAACGCTGGCTCATCGTGACCCCTGCGGGATTCCAGGACTGGAGTTGCTTTCTGGAGTAGAAAGCCTAGTCGTGCTCAAACAGAGCAGCGAGTGGTTTTGAACTGCCCACAGTGCAGCCCAATGCATAACGAGCACACCTTCAGCCCCTTCTTCATATGCACACAGCACTGATTTTTTAGCTTTTTAATTCTCTAGTGATTCTTCAAAGGCTATTGCCTTGAAGAACATTTTGTTCTTAAATTTACCTTTCAAGGAAATAGAGGAAAGAACTAGGAGGCAAGGGGCATTTATAGAGGTTTAAGTACAGGCATGTACGTATGTAAACATATTTATATATGATGATGGGAAAATAGATCTATGTATACATATTTACAGGTTTAGTACTAAGATAGCAGATGGGCATTGGGCCTCCACTCAAGTACTCCCTCAGTGCAAGAACACTTTGTTTTATTTTTTGGGGGGGCATCACTGCCTCTGGTGGTCGTGGGAGCTACCCAGCACTGCTCCTGAGAGCTGCCACTGGATTTGAACCGCCAAGCCCGCAAGCTGCAGTTTCCGCACACAACCACTTATACCACCGGAGCTCAGCCCCACTTTGTTTTATTAAACTGGCATTCCGTGATTCTCACCTTCCTGCCATGATCGCCACACACAAAGTGGGTGCATAAGCAAATGGGATGAAAAAAACTGATGGTGCCTGCTATCAAAAGATATATAGAGTCTGGAGTCTTGAAGGCTTGAAGATGGACAAGTGGCCATCTAGCTCTGAAGCAACCAAGCCTACTTGGAAGAAGCACATCAGCCTGTGTGACCACAAGGTGTCAAAGGAATCAGGGAGCAGATGTCAAGGAACAACAAACGTTATCATTATGAATGAAGGGAGTGCAGATTGCGGACCAAAAGCCCATCTGTAGGCAACTGCACATCCCCTCACAGAAGGGTTGTGGGGAGACAAGCCAGTCAGGGTACAGTGTAGCAACGATGAAACATACAACTTTCCTCTAGTTCTTTAATGTTTCCTCTCCCCAACTCTCCCCCCCCCCCCCGCCCACTATCATGATCCCAATTCTTCCTTACAAATCCGGCTAGACCAGAGGATGTACACTGGTATGGATAGAAACTGGAATCACAGGGAATCCAGGACAGATGATCCATTCAGAACCGGTGGTGAGAGTGGTGACAGGAGGGTTGAGAGAAGGCGGAGTAGAAAGGAGGAACTGATTATAAGAATCTACACAGGGGCTGAGCCCCGGTGGCGTAGTGGTTGTGTGCGGGACTGCGGCCCACTGGGACGGAGGTTCAATTCCAGCAGTGGGGCTGGGCCTCCTACTCCCATCGCCGGAGAGCAGTGATGCCCCCCCCCCAAAAAAAAAAAAAAGAATCTACATATAACCTCCTTCCTGAGGTACGGACAACAGGGAAGTGGGTGAAGGCAGACATCAGCCAGTGTAAGATATGACAAAATAATACTAATTTATAATTTATTAAAGCTTCATGAGGGAGCAGGGAGGGAGGGGAAAAATGAGCTGGTAGCAAGGGCTTTAGTGGAAAGCAAATGTTTTGAGAATGATGAGGGTGACAAATGTGCTTGACACAATAGAAGTGTGTATAAATTGTGATAAGAGTTATATGAGTCCCCAATAAAATTATTTTTTTTTTAAATTTATCCTTAAAATGGGTTCTGTTTGATATGTGGTTAAAAAAAATTGCCTGATGGAAACCAAGTTAAGCTTAAGAAAAGTTATCTGCTCATTAAATAAGGCCTGGAACTTTATTTAACTATGGATTTTACCAGCTGAAAACTGCTGGTAAAGTTTTGTTGTTGTGTTTTCAAGAGGAAAAAAAACTGATGCCAACTCATATTTGTTTTTTAGAAATCCGGGAACACTTTTGCATTAGAAAAAACCCTATTCTGCACTGAAATGCATGGCCTCTGGGGTTTTGTAAGACCCCCTGCCGACTGACCCTAGCCTTGACCTTAGCTCCAAAGCACAGCTCCATTCTGGCATGCTGGTGTAGAGAATTTATTTATGTTAACAGTGGGGGACCTGAAGCCAGGAATATTCTTACAGAAAACCAGAAGCTATATTTACCACCTCATCAACTCCACAGGAGCATGAGGCCTCCGGGAACACAGAGCAGATACTCCTGGATGGTTGCTGTCATGGACGACATGGGTATGAGACAGCGCTGAACTGAGAGTAGTTTAGGGCAAAGCATCTGGACGGGATGCTCAGCTAGTGATGGTGATCAAAGCATCGACTTGGCGGTAAAGGTGGCAAGGTCTGTAAGTAGCCCCTCCAGTCAACAATGGTCCACTGCCACATCAAGTTGAAGCCAACTGGAAGCGACATTGTTTTGCAAAGCAGGTGGCAGTTGAGCAATTGCAAGGCTGGGGACCAACTCTCCATATTACCTGCTTGCTTCTCCTGTTGCTTCCTATTCTCTCTCACACGCTCTGGTGATCTTTTTTTTTTTTTTTTGGCATCACTGTTCTCCGGTGGTGGGAGTAGGAGGCCCAGCCTTTGCTCTGTGGAGCTGGAATTGAACCTCCATCCCAGTGGGCCGCAGTCCTGCGCACAACCACGACGCCACCGGGGCTCAGCCTCTTTCTTTTTTTTTTACCCTGTCTGAAACTAGCCCAAGTTTCAAGAACACTGAGGGCAGCTTCAATGTTTCTTTTCCTCCTTTTACCCCCACCCAGACCAGTGTTTTGAGCCAATGGGAAAGGGAACCAGAGAATTAGTGCAGTGCATTGGTAGAACCAAATATACCAGATGCTTTTTAGAAAAAAATATTAAACCTTCTAGGGAGAATATTACTTGCCTTATCGAGTCATTATGAGGATTACATAACATATGATGAAATGTATCTGTACGAATAAATAAAAGATTTCCCATCATAGCTTTTGACAAAATTCCAGGGAGGGGAAATCTGTGGTGGACGTGGAGTCTGGGAGTGAGGCTATCAGAGCACCTTTCAGGTGGGGTCATCTTGTAGGGCGACATGTGATAAGAGGGGAGGAAAGGATAAGGAGGTCGACTTGACTCCATTTGACAAACATTTGCCAAGTACACAAGAAATGCAGACCACTATGCAGGGCGTCAGGGGGGAAGAGCTGAGTGAGACTTTGATCATACCCGCAATGCCCAACGGCTAACGGCAGGACATAAGCCAAGAGCTAGAAAACATAGCCCAACTTATTATTCATTCTTGTTTTGATTGCTTTCTTCAGTGAATAATGATTTTGTTCCTGCCATGTACCAGGGACTGCTCCTGATGCTAGGTATGCGCGAATAGCCCATCAAGTTGACGGTGGTTCTTAGTGACTCTACAAGACAGACAAGAGCCACTTCAGATGGTTTCCCAGGCTGCATGTCGGTGCAGAAACAGGTCGCCACACCTTCCTCCCATGCAACAGCTGGACCGTTCAAACCACCAATCTTTCAGTTTGCAGACAAGCTCGAAACCACGGGGCCCCCAAGGCCAGATACCCTTATAATAAGGTGATCGGACGTTCCGCTTTTTAATAATTTAACAACGCCCTGCAGTGTTTTAAAATTAAAATAAATATATTACATTACTATTTTTGCATTCTATGAAAATTCTTTTTTTCCCTTTTTTTTGTGGGCATCACTGCCATCTGGTGGGAGTAAATGGCCCAGCCTTGCTCCTAGAGAGCTGCTGCTTGATTTGAACTGCCAGCTCAGTGGGCTGCAGTCCTGCGCACACCCACTACGCCCCCGGGGCTCAACCCTCTCTGAAAATTCTTGTTGCTCCATATAGACCAAATTTTAAATCAAGACCCCTTCTCCCTCAGCCCCCGCTCAATGGTCACTTTACCTTATAATAACGCTTAAAATCTGGCCACTTTACCTTATAATAACGAACCGGACAGACAAAAAATTCTTGCTATTTTGTCCACATTTATATGCATGTTATTGGGGGAGACAGATGAAATAAAAATTAAAATGGAGGGCTGAGCCCCGGTGGCGTAGTGGTTGTGCGTGGGACTGCGGCCCATTGGGACAGAGGTTCAATTCCAGCAGTGGGGCTGGGCCTTCTACTCCCACCACCGGAGAGTAGGGATGCCCCCCCCCAAAAAAAAATGGAGAGAGGAGCAGGCAGGCAGGGGGTAAAATGAGCTGATACCAAGGACTTAAGTAGAAAGTAAATGTTTTGAGAATGTTAAGGGAAACAAATGTACAAATGTGCTTGGCATAAAGTGGATGGATGTATGGATTATGATAAGAGTTGTATGAGTCCCCCCCAAAATGATGTTTTTAAGTGGAGTAAAAGATCAGAGTCATGGGACCTTGCAGTGCTGAGGGAGTTATTTTAGAGTGGTCTGGGAAGCCCTCTTTGAGAGTAGAGAACAGAAAAGGGTGAAGTAAAACATGTGACGTTCTGAGTGAACAGATTTCAAGGTAGAGGGAACTGGAAGGACAACACCCCTGAGGCCGGTGTGAGTTTGAAGGAGCACCAGGGAGAGCAAGGTGACTGCAATCCAAGGAGAAAGAGAACACGTGGGACACAGACAGGGCTCAGGTGGTACAGGACCATTCAGGCGGTTGCTTTTATTCTAAGTGACGCAAGGAGTCGGGGTGTGGGGGGAGGAATGACCAGGGAGTGAACCGATCTGTCTCCAATTTGGGGGGGGGGGCGTGGCGGGGAAAGGCCAGCTTGATCGTTTTCTGAAGTGTAGACTCTAGTGGGAGCAACCAGGAATTGAGGTATAGTCTCCATCTGGAGTTACCAAATTAAGTCATTCTTTCACCATTTTTGATGTGTGTGTGTGTGTGTGACATCACTGCCCCGGTGGGAGTAGGAGGGCCAGCCTTGCTCCTGGAGAGCTGCTGCTGGATTTGAACCGCCAAGCCAGTGGGCCACAGTCCTGCACACAACCACTATGCCCCCCGGGGGGGGGGTCAGCCCAAATTAAGTCATTCTAATGATATCCATGCTGTTTAGGAAAAGTAGATCTGTTTAGAGGTACTGTAACAAATGGTCAAATAAAACTTATGTTTCAAAGAGCCATTTGACAAGTCAATTGAAAAGGCCAAAGGGGGAAAATGAGGAATTGTGCCACCCTCAGTGTTCTTTAGCAAGAATGTTTAGGACACTCATTCTTTCCATAGTTGGCACGGAGAGCCTCATTCCTGCCCTAGTCTGACTGGTAGAAACTGCAGAGTGTTCATTTCTATGTGGACACGGACTTACCTTGACCAAAAATCAAAGGGATCTTTCTCTGGCCCACTCTTGCCAAATACTATGATTCAAGCCTTCCTAGAAGATAATTTCTGTTTCAGGGGAAGACATTACAGATCTTGATATTCTTTGGAAATAAATGCTTTTCTTACCCTTTGCCCTGCCATGTGTATCTGGCCCCCAAGTATGTATCTGTGTGTCTGTCTCATTATTTTTTATATTCTTTGCCCTCTTTATCCTTTCTTCCCCCACTTCTTTTGGTATGAAAATCATTGCTCTTTATTTTTCTCTTTTATGATAGTGGTCTCATAGAATATTTGTCTTTATGAAATTAACTTGCTGAACATAACGTCTTCCAAATTAGTTCAAGTCATGAGTGTTTGACAGTTTTCATACTACCTTTTTTTTGGGTGGGGGCATCACTGCTTTAGTGGGAGTAGGAAGCCCAGCCTTGCTCCTGGAGAGCTGTGCTGGATTTGAACGGCCAACGCTATGGGCCACAGTCCCACACACAACCATTACGCCACCAGGGCTCAGCCCTTTTGTACTATTTTTTTTTTTGGCATTACTGCTCTCCGGTGGTGGGAGTAGGAGGTCCAGCCCCACTGCTGGAATTGAACCTCCATCCCAATGGGCTGCAGTCCCGCGCACAACCACTACGCCACCGGGGCTCAGCCCCTTTCGTACTATTTTTAAGGATGCATAATATGCCATTGTCTGTATGTACCAGAGTTTATTTATCCATTCCTCTGCAAACGGGCATTTTGTTCCCTTCTCCCTTTTTTTGCTATGGTCGATAGCACTGTACAGGGTGTACATATATTTGTTTGTGTTTTGTTCTTAATTTCTTTGGTGTATATACTGACAAGAGAGATTACTGGGTCATATGATCTTTCAATTCTTATTTGTTTAAAGAAGTGCCATACTGCTTTCTTTGGGGGGGGGCATCACTGCCCTCTGGTGGTCGTGGGAGCTACCCAGCCTTGCTCCCAGAGAGCTGCTGCTGGATTTGAACTGTCAAGCCAATGGGTTGCAATCCCGCATTCAACCACTATACCACCGGGCCTCAGCCCAGCCATACTGCTTTCAATACTGGCTGTACAATTCTGCAAACCCACTAACAGATTGAAGGCTCTAATCTCTCTACATCTTCTCCCGCACAATCATTTTCTATTTTGTTTTAAGAAATTTCTATAAGTACCAGTGTAATTTTGCTATTGGTGCCAATATAAACATCTCATCATTGCTTTAATTTACATTTCTCTTATAACAAGTGATAACAAGCACTTCTTCATTTTTGTTGGCCATATAGGATCATCTTTGTAAAAAATATAATTTTATTGGGAACTCATACAACTCTTTCACAAGTCATACATCCATCCATTTTGTGAAGCACATTTGTACATTTGTTGCCCTCATCATTCTCAAAACATTTGCTTTTTACTTTTTTAAAAATAGGATTGTTGCTGAGCCCTGGTGGCGCAGTGGTTGTGTGCAGGACAGCAGCCCACAGGGTTGAGCGCTCAAATCCAGCAGCAGCTCTCCAGAAGCAAGGCTGGGTTTCCTACTTCCACCAGGGCAGTGGTGCGGGGGGAAAAAATAAGATTGTCTTTGATGAATTGTTCATTCATATCTTCTGCCCATTTTTTTTTGTTTTTTTGTTTTTATTTATTTATTTATTTATTTATTTTTGGCATCACTGCTCTCCGGTGGTGGGAGTAGGAGGCCCAGCCCCACTGCTGGAATTGAACCTCTGACCCAGTGGGCCGCAGTCCCGCGCACAACCACTACGCCACTGGGCTCAGCCCTGTTTTTATTTTTTATAATTTTTTTAGGCATTACTGCCCTGGTGGTGGGAGTAGGAGGCCTAGCCTTTGCTCCTGTGAGTGGGAATTGAACCTCCATCTGAGTGGGCCGCAGTCCTGCGCACAACCACTACGCCACCGGGGCTCAGCCTTCTGCCCATTTTTAAATTGCCTAATTCACATTTTTCTTATTGAGGTATTACAGTTTTCTTTCTTTTTTTTGGGTGGTGGGAGTAGGAGGCCCAGCCCCACTGCTGGAATTGAACCTCCGTCCCAGTGGGCCGTCGTCCCGCGCACAACCACTACACCACCGGGGCTCAGCCCGGTATTACAGTTTTGTATTGTGTTTTGAAAATAGTTCTTTATTTGATATGTCTTTGTCCAAAAAGTCTTCCCAATCTGTGGGTTCTCTTTTTTATTCTTTTGAGGAACTAGTTTGATGTAGACAAATGTCCTGTTTCTAAGAGGTTCTAGACTTCTGTTTTGTCTTCTGTCTTGTGAATGTTTTCGTTATGTTTCGCAGTGTGTGATCTCTTGTTAATGTCTTTACTTTTGTTTGAAGCTACCTGCTGATTCCAGCTTAATTTGGATGTTGTATTGTTTTCAGTGGGTTTAAAAGTAGAAAACTCACACCCCCAGTGGGGCAAACCAAGAAGGGAACATAATGGATCAGCAATGGGAACAAAATAAAGCTATAACCAACCTCATGAGGAGCCCCCAAAATAAACTTCAAACTAGGAGGGGCAGTTCCCTGAACCTCCAGAAAAGGTGGGAAGATAGTCATAAAAGTCAGCAGGCACACCTGGAATTATGTGTACTTGTTCTCTCTCTCTTTCTTTGGTCTTTTTATTCAATCTTTTTGTTTTGTTTCTGTTACTGTTGCTTGGCCGACCAATATAAGACAGGCATGGGAAGCAAGCCTGAGAAGAAACCAACAGGATCAAAAGTTCTGGAGGAATCTGGTGGGAGGAAGCAGAGAAAAGGAGTGGTGAGCAAATAACATGATGGGGAGGGGAACAACTAGGGAATTAAAAGCAACAACGAGGAGTATGTAGAGATCTCTTTTCACTTTTAAACCACTTTTATTTTAATATTTTACTAAACCATAGTTTATTGTCTTTTTCCATGAAAGCATTCTTTCCCATTCATCAATTCTTACATAAAAGTTTTGCTGGTGCACCTCAAAAGACTTCATCAAAACAGTGAAGTGAGAGCCCACAAATTGGGATTTTATTTTTTACCAACAACATTTCAGACAAAGGGCTAATTACCAAGATATTCAGAACTCTACATCAGCTCAATAAGAAAATAACAATAGACCCAATAAAGGAATGGGAAAATTATATGAATGGACAATTCACCAAAAATGAAGTATAAATGGATAATAAACATATGAAAAAATGCTCATGCTCACTAGCCATCAGGAAATGCAAACTAAAACCACAGTGAAATACCTTTTTACACACAATTATAGCCCAAATTAAAAAAAAAGCAAACCAGAAAATAACAAATACTGGCGAGGCTGTGAAGAGATTGGAACCCATCTACACTGTTGGTGCAACTTATTTTTCCCATAAGAAATAATGTAAAATAGCTGAGCCCTGGTGACGCAGTGGTTGTGTGCAGGACTGTGGCCCACAGGGTTGACATTTCAAATCCAGCAGCAGCTCTCCAGGAGCAAGGCTGGGCCTCCTACTCCCACCAGGGGGTAGTGATGTCCCCCCCCACACACACACACACAAACAAAAGAAATAATGTAAAACAATCACGGAAGACAAATGTGTACATAAGTAAAAGTGGTAAAGAAAGCTGATGGTGCCTGGCTATCAAAGATAAAGCATCTGGGGTCTTAAAGACTTGAAAGTAAACAAGCTGCCATCTAGCTCAGAAGCAACAAAACCCACATGGCAGAAGCACATCAGCCTGTGTGACCTCAAGTTGTCAAAGGAATCAGGTATCAGGCATCAAAGAGCTGAAAATTATGTCATTGCAAATAAGAGAGAGTACAGTTTGGGAACCCAAGCCCATCTGTAGGCAATGGAACATTCTCTTACAGATGGGTCATGGGGAGGAAACAAGCCAGTCAAGGTGCAGAGTAGCAATGATTAGACATACAACTTTCGTCTACTTCTTCAATGCTTCCTCCCCACTGCTACCATGGTCCCAATTCTACCTTCCAAATCAGGCTAGACTAGAGGTACTGATAGGAACCGGAAACAGGGAATCTAGGACAGGTGATTTCTTCAGGACCAGTGGTGAGGGTGATGATACCGGGAGGGTGGAGGGAAGATGGGGTAAAAAGGGGAAACTGGTAACAAGGTCAAAAAGAGGAAACCGGGCTGAGCCCCCGTGGCGTAGTGGTTGTGCGCGGGACTGCGACCCACTGGGATGGAGGTTCAATTCCAGCTCCACAGAGAAAAGGCTGGGCCTCCTACTCCCACCACCAAAGGGCAGCGATGCCCCCCCAAAAAACAAAAAACAACAACAAAAAAATAAAAAGAGGAAACCGAAGGGGCTGAGCTCCGGTGGTGTAGTGGTTGTGCGTGGGACTGTGGCCCACTGGGATGGAGGTTCAATTCCAGAAGTGGGGCTGGGCCTCCTACTCCCACCACTGGAGAGCAGTGATGCCCCCCCAAAAAACAAAAACAAAAACAACAGAAAAGAGGAAACCTATTACAAGGATCTACATATAACCTCCTCCCTGCCATATGGGCAACAGGGAAGTAAGTGAAGGGGGACATTGGACAGTGTAAGAAATGACAAAATAATAAAACATAACTTATCAAGGGTTCATGAGGGAGTAGGGAGTGAGTGGGAGGGGAAAATGAAAAACTGATACCAAGGGTTTAAGTAGAAAGCAGATGTTTTGGGACTGATGAAGGCAACAAATGTACAAATGTGCTTGACATACTATGTATGTATTGTGATAAGATTTGTAGAAGCCCCCAGTAAAATGGTTAAAAAAAGATTATGGGGTAGAAAAACCAATGAGCATGAACCATGTGTATCAGACTGGAAAGGGAAATAAATGAAAAGGAAGAAAGGAACATTAAAAGTGGTGAAAAGACAGCTGAGCCCCGGTGGCGTAGTGGTTGTGCACGGGACTGCGGCCCACTGGGATGGAGGTTCAATTCCCTCTCACAGGAGCAAAGGCTGGGCCTCCTACTCCCACCACCAGGGCAGTGATGCCTTAAAAAAAAAGAAGTGGTGAAAAGAAAAAGTCAACTCCTCAGGAAAACCAGGAAAATAAATAATTAATTCAGGTAACTCACAGTTTTCAAACAAGCAAAACATTCAAATCCTTACTGTCAAGTCTCTTCTGATTCATGGAGACAGCATGTGTTACAGAACCACTCAAGAGAATTACTCTGGAACTTGAACAACACACCAAGAGGCAGAAGTTTGAACAGAACAAGTAGTGGTTGATAGGTTAAAATCAGGAGGGTATGCATCAGAGTTCCATCTTTTTACCACTTATCCACTCTGTATGCTGATCACATAATAAAGGAAATTGGACTGAATGAAGAACGCAGCATCCGGCTAAGAGAAAGACTTGGAAACAACCTGCAATCACTGGATGACACAACCTTGCTGAAAGCCAAGAGGACTTGACACACCGATTGATGAAAATCAAAGGGTACAGCCGTCCTTATAGCTTACACTTCAACATAAAGAAAATAAGAAGCCTCACCATCAGGCCAATAAGCAACATCATGATATATCAAGAAAAGGTTGAAGTTGTCAAGGACTTCATTTTTTTGTTTTTTGTTTGTTTGTTTTAAGGAGTTCATTTTACTCAGATCCAAATTAGTGCCCTTGTAAACAGTAGTCCATAAATCAACCGTCCTGGGCAATGCTGTTTCAAAAGACTTCTTTAAAGGATTAGAAGCAAACATGTCATCTGAGGATGAAGCCCATCTGACGCTAACCATGGTATTTGCATAGCCTGATACGCATGTGAAAACTGGACAAGGAGCAAGAAAAACCAAGGAGAATTGATGCATTTGAATAATGGTGTTGGAGAAGAATGTTGAATATACCATAGACTGCAAAAAGAATGAACAAATTTGACTCGAAGAAGTACATCTAGAATGCGCCCACTTAGAAGGGACGAGGGCAAGACTTCACCTTAGGTGCTTGGTACTTGGTACATGTTATTCGCAGGTACCAGTTCCTGAAGAAAACTACCGGGTCAGTGATAATCGATAAGACAGATGGAAACAGCGGCTGCAACAAGGGACTCCGACAGGAATGACTGTGAGGATGGCCTAGGATGGAGCATTCTGTTGTGTCTAGGGGCGCTGTGAGTAGGAACTGCCTCGATGATGTGTAACTGCATCACTACCAACTAAGTTTGGCTGTGTGAATCCACCCAGTCGTACTCTGAAAGAAAAGTTCTGGTTAATTTGTTTCAGAAAGATTGTTGTGCAAAGTGGAGACAAGGTTGAGGTTGGCAAGGATTTTTTTTCTTGGTTGGATCCCTAATCGATGCTCATGGAAGCAGCAGGCCAGAGACCAAATTATGCACTGCATTCGGTGAATATGCTGCACAAGACCTCGTTAGAGAATTGAAAAGCAAGGATGTTACTTAGATGTCTGCGCACCCGACCAAGACCACGATGATATTGTCATTTGTCTCATGTGCAAGTGAAAGTTGGACATTGAAGAAGGAAGACCAAAGGGAATCGATGTACTTGAATTGCGGGGCTGGGGGAAAATATGGAAAGTATCATACACTGCCAAACAATTTTGTTTTGGAATAAATATAGCTAGAGTGTTTCCTAGAGGCAAGACATGGTCTTATATACTTTGGACAAGTTCTCAGAAAAGGCCAGTCCCTGGAGAAGGACATCCTCCTGGGTAAAATGGAGGAGCAATGAAAAAGAGGTAGGCCCTCAACAGGACGACTTGACACAGGGGCCGCCAACAAGGGGGCTCAAGGAGAGGGAGAATTGTGAGGACGGCACAGGACCCGTCAGTGTTTCCTTCTGTTGTTGCATAGGGTCACTGTGCGTCAGAATGGACTTGATGGTACCTAACAACTACATACGGTCTGTGTTACTCAGTGACGCCACATTTTCCACACTGTGTCAACATGCCCATTGATCAATCTAGTTGTTCTCTTTGCATTAATCTAGTTTCCCCACCCCCTTACCTTTTTGTCTTTGTTTTTTTTCCCCTCTTTTTTTCCATATTTGTTCGAGGGTAACTGTTATCTTTGTGTGATAGTTAGATAATCTGGTGTCAACTTGTGGAGGGGTAGAGTCTAGCTTGTCAATCAGGTCGCAGCTTGATGACCTCTTTTGGAGGTGCCACAGAGATAAATAGCTCACTGGAGGTGGGACATATATACACTGTCTGAGAGACACTGCTGTTGGGAAGACACAAGGAGCTATGCTAGGGCCCTTGAGTTGAAGGAACCACATGGAGACCCCTGCCAGTGCTGAGATGCATCCACTGCCACTGGCTCCGCAAGACTTCCTGCCCACTGGCCTGTGATCTTCCTGCATTCAGCATCATTGCATGTGCTGTGTGGACCGATGAGCTAATAGCAGACTATGGACTTGATGTGGACTGGGCTGGGATATTGTCTCAATACTCAATTGCCCTTGTATATAAAGTTCTTTCTTATACACATATGAGTGTCTATGAATTTGTTCCTCTAGTCTACTCGGACTAACACACTTTGCAAATGTTCTTTATATGAGACCTTTATCAGGATTTTTATAGTTTTCAATCTACAGTATGTATTCTACCTTTTCTTCTAAAATTTCCCAAGGTAGGGCTGAGCCCCGATGGTATAGTGGTTGTGCGCGGGACTGTGGCCCACTGGGATGGAGGTTCAATTCCAGCAGTGGGGCTGGGTCTCCTACTTCCACCACCGGAGAGCAGTGATGCCCACCCCCCCAAAAAAAAATTTCCCAAGGTAGGCACTGGTCATGTGAATCTTTTTTTTTTAACATCTTTTCTTTCGCAGTTTTCATTTATCTTTTGGTCTGTACTCTAGAAGAATTCCTGAGATGCCCCCTTGAATTTATCAGTCCAGTTTTCAACAGTATCCATTCTTTGTTTCAACTTAAATATCCATGCATTTAACATCAAGAATTTTGTATTTTTCATTTCATTCCATTTTCATAAAACCTGGTGTTATTCTTCAAAATCGACAAAAAATGAATAAGATTTGCTTTTTAGTTTTTTCCTGTTTCCCACATTAGCTCAATTTTAGTCTATGATACTTTTTCTAATTTGATCTTCATTTTTTTTTTTTTGTGGGCATCACTGCTCTAGTGGGAGTGGATCTTCATCTTTTAAGTGGTTGATTTTTTTTTGGGGGGGGCATCACTGCTCTCCAGTGGTGGGAGTAGGAGGCCCAGCCCCACTGCTGGAATTGAACCTCCCACTGCTGGAATTGTGTGTCCCAGTGGGCCGCAGTCCCGCGCACAACCACTACACCACCGGGGTTCAGCCCGATTCTTTTTTTTAGTTTAGTGCTGTTTTTTTTTTACTATCCGGTCATATTTATAAGGGAAAAGGTAGGTCATTCAATGTTGGTAACTTGCATTTAATTTGAAATTTGAGCTCCCACTGTTCAGTGCCTCTCCGTGGCCTGACACTGTGAGAATGGTTGTGGCAATTTGGAGGTTCATTTCACTGTTAAGTCAATTAGTTGTGAGTGTGAAAGCAGGAGTCTCCTTCCTCAGAGGAACTGGATGGCTATGACATTACATTGGGTCACTAGGCTATCAGAACTCAAACTATAACTTGAGAAAAAAGTTACGGGTGAGGAAGAAAAGAAAACTTTTTTTTTTTTTTTTTTTGGCATCCTTGTCCTCTGGTGGTCGTGGGAGCTACCCAGCGCGGCTCCTGAGAGCCACCTCTGGATTTGAATCTTCTAGCCTGAGGGCCGCAGTCCCATATGCAACCACTTATGCCACCGGGGCTCAGTCAAGAAAGCCATTTTTAAATCTGTGCAAGAAAGAAATTTGGGGGGCTGAGCCCCAGTGGCATAAGTGGTTGAGTATGGGACTGGGGCCCGCAGGCTTGGCGGTAAGTACATATGAAGTCCTTCTTAGTGTTTAAAAGAATTGTGTGGTCAAATCAACCACAGGCCTTACCTTTAAAAGCCCTTAGCTGTAAAAGAGCCCCCAGAACCCCAAACATGTGCCAGCTAGAAATGGGCTGTGAAAACTATGAACTCTCCCAAGGAGCGCTTACTTCTCAATCCTTTCTGCAGGTGTGGCCCTGGAATAGACTGAAGGAAGAGGAGTTTGCCAGAATTACCAAGGGCTACAGAAATTAGCAAATGTGTGTATTCACCCTTGAGAACACAAACAGTATGTAACTATAGAACTCTCCCCCCCCCACCGGCCCTCCCACTGCATGACTTGAAGTAGATTGTTGTATTAACCAGTCTGGAAAATTCTATTATTTATCTGGGCACTGGCTACTGAACTTCACTGAACTCCAAGTTCTGATCCAGCCTTTCTATAAGGAAGCATTTGGAAATCGCTAAGATGGGAGGAAGTGGAGAGACTCACAAAGGGGCCAGTCGCTCTGACTCATGGCTCCAAGGACTCAAACCTCCTACCTTTCGGTTAATTTCTGAGTACTTGAACTTTTGAACCAACCAGGAACTCGACTCCATAGATAATGATAGCTTTTGATAGGGTGCCTGACACTATGCACTCTGAATCAACATATAATTCCCTCAGATATGTCCTATTTTATGTGCATTTAACAAGTAGGGACACTGAGATGCAGTTAAAGTAATCTGAGACGTAAACTTTCAGAGCTAGGGTTCCAAATGATGGGGCTGACTTAGAATATTGACCCAAGATTTAAAACTCTGGTGCTGACCTTCACAGTATTGACTCTTGACCCCATCATATTTTATCATCATAGACCTATACTTATATGATGAAACCACAAAAGGGAGAGAAAGCCTATACACAAATAAATTAGATAAAGGTATGTGTTATCTAGCAGACATTAAACTTTTTACAATCTACTAGAATATAAACTATTCATTACCTTGATAGGCACTTGCTTTGTTTACTGATGAATCACTAGTTCTTAGCACACCATCTGGCTCACAGTCGGTGCTCAATATTTGTGAAATGAATGAAGAATGGGTACCAGAGTCCTATGGTATCAGAATGACACACTGGCTACAACAATAGGTTCAAATAGAGGAAGGAGTGCGAAGATAGCACCGTTTTAGTCTGTTGTACACAGGGTTACCACGAGCTGGAACCCACTCCACAGCATCTAACAGTAACACTATATTAGATAGCCTATTAAACTTAATTTGTCCTTAGAGTTCACAGAGTTTAGCATACCAGGACCCACAAATGGTCCCAGAACTAAGGTAGGAGAAAAGCGCACTGTGGTTTTACTTGAAGTCTGTTCATTGTTCTTACTCTTCTTGTCTTTGCAATGGAAGGTGTCCCGCCCTCCAAATCCATAGACTTTGTGAAGGATTGCTTTTACTGAAGATTCTCATCTGCTGTAAGAGCTGCATTCATGTTAGGGAGATAAATTGAGCCCTCTGACACTTGCCTACTCTCTTGTCCCCCTGCATGGCCTGTTCTTGTAGTGAGTGATATTGGGTGCACGCTGATGAGTTGAGATGCTGAGCATCTGTACCTTATGCTGAACAGTATTTTTTTTAAGGAAACTATTGACTTCATTTACTCTCTATCGAAAGACCGGGCATAAAGCACCGATTAAGAAGACCATGTAAAAATGTGTTTGCTTTTAAAGACAGTAAGGATTCAATTGTGAAACAAAATTTATTTTTAAGCATCCCATTTCAGATTCTTATCCCAAGAAGCTTGACCAATCTCCTTTTTTTTTTCCCCCAACAGGCTGGTTTTCTTCCCAGTGGAGGAGGGAGAAAGGTCAATCCAAAGCAGGCACAAATCTCCCACTTTTGCTAGTCGCGACTGAATTATGTCTTGAGTTAGTTATTTTTCGGTGCTTCCAGACCTCAGTGGTAGTCAGTTACCTCTTTCTTGGCCCAAAGAGTATGAGGAGGGGTATGGACCTTTCAGTTCTTAAGGAAGGGGGGAAAAGCAAGGCAAGGCTGACACACAAAATGTCGGGACTCAAAGATCATATACTATCTAGTTTAATTGACACAGTCTCTCAACCGCATACTATCTAGTTTAATTGACACTGTCTCTCAACGGCAGTTGAAGATACTGTAACAATAGCCGGAGACCACCCCACGAAGGCTCATCTCCATACAAAACAATAGCCTCCCTCACTCCCACAACCGGGATGAGCTACGTGAGGTTCTACTCCCAAGGCATTCAAATAGACCAACTTTTCTTCACCGGGGCTCTTCCACCATGCTGCCTGGAGCTGCAGCTTCTAGAATGCAAATTCGTTAAAGGGTCGCAGCACGGTCTCAGCTAGGTCACAGCTAGGTAGGTCACAGCTTTGAAAAAAAGGTCCTCCATTGCTAGTAACAAAACCTCTAATAACAAAACCACCAGTGGAGCTCTGTCGCAGTCCCTGTCCGACCTCGGCAGGACCCGTTTAGGCCTGGGGCCAGGGCTGCACCTGGGGCGGAGCGCCCGCGTAGGTGCTGGGCCGCTGGCCGGGCGAGCCTGGAGCGCGGGCAGCGCCCTGAGCCGCTGGCCTGAGCGCAAAGCCCGGGTCCGCTGCCCTTGGCCAGCTCTCGTCCCGGAGAGGCCGAAGTCGACTTGGTCCGGAGCTGCCGGGTCGGTTGGGTGTTGTCCGCCCTAGTCCCCTTCGTGCCAAAGGCCAAGGGTCTTTGGACACCCCCCCCCCCCACTGCCCAGGCCGAGTCCAGCGCCCCGAGGACGCAATCGCGCCGAGGCCGGACCCTCTCCACGAACCCGGAGTCTGCGAGGAAATCCTTTCCCTCCTTGGCCGGGCGCGTCGGTAGCAGCCGAGGACAATCCCTGCCACCTCCTCCCATCCCACCCCACCCCACCTCACGGCCCACGCTGGCCACCCGCAGCATTTGTGCGGCCGAGTTTGGAAATGGAGGCGCGCGGGGGCGTTTGGGGAGGGGGCGCTCTTCACTTTCCAGGAGGTCCAAGGACCCCCGGAGGCCAATCCGGGGCATCCAGGCTGCGGGGGTGGGGGGGGGCAGGAGGCGGGGCGGGCCCCGCGGGGGGTGGGGTGGGGGTGGGGGGTGTCCCTGCGGCGGCGGCGAGGGGAAGCGGGAGGGGCCGCACCTGAGGAATCCGCCTCTGGCCGCGGCCGCCGCTGCCGCCGCCGCCGCCGCCGCCTCGCTCCGCCCCGGGAACTGAGCGCGCGGCGAGTGCGCCTGCAGAGAGACGCCAGCCGGCGGCGGCGCTAGCACCTCGCGGAGGGCGGCCCGAGCGAGCGGAGCGCAGCCCCGGGACCGGGACCGGGACCGGGGGTGGGGAGACGAGCCCCGGGCGAGGCGAGGGCCACCCCCTCCTCTCTGCCTTCGTGCCCCAGCCGGGCCAGGTGAGCGGCGGCGGGCACGCGGGGCGCGGCCGCGGGGAGGGGGACGCGCGCCGGGCGCGAGCGCTCGCCTCGGGCCGGCCGCGGCTGCCCGGTGGCGGGTGGTGGCTCGGCCCGGGTGCGTGGGGCTGCGGCGCGGCGCACTTTTCCCGGAGGAAGGGGATGATGGGGCGGGGGCCGCGCGGGGATGTGTGCGGCCGGGGGGCGGCGTAGGTGCCAGCCCCGGCTCGGACCCCGTCC
This sequence comes from Nesogale talazaci, assembly GCA_004026705.1. Classification (NCBI taxonomy): domain Eukaryota; kingdom Metazoa; phylum Chordata; class Mammalia; order Afrosoricida; family Tenrecidae; genus Nesogale; species Nesogale talazaci. The sequence goes on along the minus strand of PVJH01005079.1, from coordinate 97,542 downwards.
GCCTCCCTGCCGCCCGGCGTCATCCCACGGAAAGGACCCGGCTCGGGCTGGGTGCTCCGGGAGGCCGGAGGCCTGTCACCCCGGCTGCCCTCGCTGCCTTTGTGGCGGGAGCGAGGACGCCCCAGGGTGGGCTGAGGCGGGCGGTGTGGCGCCGCGCGCGGCGAGCGCGGCCGGGCGGGCGGCGAGGGGGCGCGCCGGGGCTGGGCGCGCGGAGGCCGGGGGTCGCCCTGCGGTCGCCGGGGCCCCGCGCGCTGCAGCCGGGGAGCGGGGAGAAGGATGGACGGGGCGCAGGCGGGGCGGCAAGTGGAGAGCTTCCCGGGGAGACCGGGCGTCCGCCGGGCGTCCGTCAGTCTCTCTCCTCCACCCCAAGTGGCGCTCACCGCGAGCACGCGCGCACGTGTCTAGTCCTCGGGCAGCGGCCCAGGAGCCCTCTCCCTGGAGTGAAACACAAAGGGTCGCGCTGACAGCCGCCCGGGACACCAGCAGACCTGGGGGGGGGGGGGCCCTGGCCGGGGGAAGGGGAGGGTGAGCCGGGTTGTGAAAGTCAGTCTATTAGCCTCTGCCCCCCCCCCCCCCCAGCCCCACTTCTGATGGCCATCGTGCTGAAGTGAGCGCTGTAGAGACACTGCGTGGGGGATTCTTCGAGAAACCGAGCCCACACGACGGCCACTTGCGCTGGGCCAGTCGCTTGCTCCAGCCGAGAGGATGGGTCCTAGAGAAACCCCTCCACTGCCCTCCTGTCCCACCGACTTCGAGGTCCTTATCCACCGCCCCCCCCCCCGCCATATGCCCCCGTTGAGAAAGTAGAAGCCAATTTTAATTTCTACTTTCCACACCATTCCCCCCCCCACCCCCCACCCCTTTGAGACGTGAAATTCCATTTAAGCCCAGCACACCTTATTTGAGGACCTGGCTGTTTAAACGCGGGCAAGAGCATTTTCTCCAATGGCTTTTCCGGGGAATGCCCTCTTCAAAGCCTTTCATCTGTACATTTCATGACATTTCCGATCCTGGAATATTGCTTTGAGACTGGAAACGGTCTGTGTTGGTTTGTTTTCCCTTCTGAAAATTCCCGTGAGTTCTTACAAATTGCAGTGCTGAAAGCGTGAAGAAAAAAGGGGGGTGGGGTGGGGGTCGTGGAAAAAGCTTAGTAATAAAATCACATGCGTGTGCCCAAACCACATCCACAGCCACTGAGTCTGTACTAACTCATGACGAGCCTATAGGACAAAGTAGAATTGCGCCTTAAGGTTTCTTAGATTGTAAATCTTTACAGGAGCAGACCGGCATAGAGACATGTGTTTCATGGGGAGAACTGTAAATTAATATTACGAAGTAATCTGCATAGGGTAAAAGTCTCAATTTGAAGGGCAGTGTAAAATAAGTCTTCCATCTTCTGTCTTCTTTTATTCCGTGCTCGCAATTCTCTAAACGTCCTCCCCAGAGAAACCACTGTTGTCAATTTCTTGTATATCCTTCCATAACTCATATTAAAATGGAATTCCATTATGGAAATAGAAGAGGAAATGAACTGGTTATCAAGAGTGATACAACTGTGTATCAGTGGGGATGGTATTAATTTGATGTGTATTAATAAGGACATGAAGCCTTTTTATTTGGCCCAGAGTAGACATTAAGATGGAGTGTATTCCAACATGAAGTCAAACTGCCCTTTGGGTTTCCAAGGTTGTAAATCTTTACCAGAGCTAACATCTTTCTTCCATGAAGATCAAATACAGTGCTAAAAATCTTTTAAAATATTCAGTGGAAAACAGACTACTGAATTATCACACACTCCCCAACCTCTAACTGCACTGGTGTTTACAACCTTTGTTGAATTAGCCCTCATTTTGAAACTCTTCATGATGTAGAGGATGAAATTTGCTCCATCTTGTGATGTATATTTGAAAACGATGTACACTCCTATTGATAGGGTTTTGTATACAATCTTCAGTAGTGAGGGAGGAATATGGAAGCCAAGTTTAATGTACGTTGTCTCCTATCTTAGTTCTAGGCCTTTGTTTTGCTGTCAGCTAGCCAATATGCGACCCCTGCCCCACTGAATTAAATAAAGGAATTGAACTCCCTGGTTTCCAAGGATCCTTCTTTCTGACTTCAAAACTCCATGGTTAAAATAATTCTGTGGGTGTCCTAAGGTTGGCCAAGGATAACACAGTTGTATCTGAGAGTATGAGACAATGGTGTGACAAAAAAATTCCTGAATGATAGATACATAGATTAGAAAAGTTTAAGCTATATTGCTGTTCTTAGGGGTTTGATCTTGTTGGAGAAAGACCACTTCACTTTCTCACAAAATGTCCTTAGGTTGCTTACAGAGGCCAAACACTGGGCTAAAAAGGCCTCTGTATGACTAAGGAGCATGCTCTCTTCACAATTCACATATTACCGTCAGGGAAAATCACTCCTATTAGCCTGCAAGTAAAGTTCAGCTACCTACTTCAAAGGGTCTGGACTTGATTCAGTTAATAATTTTTGTAGGTACTTAGATTATGACTATACCTCTTTCTGTCAAGATATTTTAGTTACTGGGCAAGTATTCACTCAAAGATCACGCTCTTAGCCGGAAGCTTTTCTAATCTCTAAACCACCTGCACCCCTTGGCTAATTACTCCAGGAAGGGTGTTGGGCCCTGAAGAGTGACTGCAGGGCTGTGAGTCTGCAGAGTTAACCAAAGTTGACTTTTGTCACTATATTGAATCCCAAGGAGTTTCCAAAGTGCAACCTCCCAGGGGTGGTTGCCAAAATCATTGATGTTGGGATGAAGATCTCATACTTCATGCTCTAGAACTGCTGATAGTAGGCAATTATTTTTAATGTGTATACGACAAATAAATCGTAGTGAAGCTTTAGGAACTTTTTGATTGAGTTGCTAAGAACCTGAACAAAAACAAAAAGATTAATAAGGTGTCTACAATCACTTTGATGGACAAAGCTAACAAAAGCAAAAGATACCAATAGGATATTTTTTTCTAGAATGGTAACAGTTCTGTGTCTCATCCCTTTCAGTTTTGTCATAGGAGTATATGTATTTACAGATGTCTTACACGTGTTTTGATTTCTTGTAATGTTTTCTATAGTTTATGCCCTGTGATTTTAAATAATTTTAAAATAATTTATTCATTTAGTGCCTTATGCTTTTCTTAGTTCTCCAATAGTTTAAAAATATAATTCTCATGAATATAATTTATTCCTTTTTTAAAATTAGGCTTTCTTGGGATTATTTCCTTAGAGAAGCAGATCAGTGAAGTTGTTAATGTGTGGGCTCGAAAACCTAGCCATCTCTGGCAAGTAATTTATTTTCTTGGGACTTTAATACTCTAATCTGTAAAATGGGTATAGTAATCAATAGCTCTCTACAGAGTTTAGATACAAAGCAGTAACATGAAAACATGTATAAATGTTAGTTCTCTGAAAACACACTTAAATGTTAGTTTTTATTTTTTCTTAGGAATTCCCCAGACTTATGGTCATTTCCAATCTCTTCTCCCAAATGAATGGATCATGCCACTTTCAGTACTTGGGTGCTTGCTATTTTAAAGCATTTGTTACTGTGCCTAATAAGACTAGTGTAGAATCATATCCTGTTGTTTTGGTTTACATTCCTTTACATTTGTGAAAGTAAGAGACAGTTTTTTTGTTTTTTGGGGGGGTTTGCCCTAGAGGCACTGTTCGGCAACTGTTGCACTGCTAACCAGAAGGTCGGCAGTTCAAAACCACCAGCTACTCTGAGGGAGAAGGGCGAGGCTGTCTGTTCTCATAAAAATTTACAGCCTTTGAAACCTGTTTAGGGTCACTGTGAGTTGAAATAGACCCAATGGCAGTGGATTTATGGTTTTGGTTCTCAATGGAGTGGGGGAAGCTTTATGACCAGGCATTTTGAGCTTGACTCCTTGATAGGCATATAGGAGAAGACAGCTGCAACAACACTGGTGAAGAGGAAGCCAAATTACCCAAGAGGTCCTTTTGAATTAATCCTTATTTTCTCATATTTAAAATGATCATAGCAAAGTAGCTACTAAAATTAATAAAGCCTAACATCATATCTAAATTTCATCTAAATGAAAATGCAGTTTCCCCACCTCCCCCGTCCTGCCCCCTTTTGAAGGACTGGCTTTTAGTTACTTTTATTGTGATCACAATCTGGTAGGGCTTTAATAACAGTGTGTCCCAAAACTTGCAGGGGAAAGAGACAAAGTGATCTTTGGGCTCCAGTTGGATCGTGGAGTTAGGCCTGCAGATTTGAGCTCTTGTATCGTCAAGATAGTTTAGACTGTACAGAAAACGTGCCCTTGTAAGTTCTGGAGCTCCAGCAGTCCTGATAGTTCTGACAAACACACACCCCACATGGATCACAGCGGCTCTTTATGGTGCTGAGCCCCAGGAGGGCTCCCTATTGTCGACACTGCCCACCCCCCCACCCCCCCTTCTTGACTGACGGTTGACAGCAGCTTCTCCAAGTCCAGATGTAAAGCTCTCACAGAAGAGCCTCCTGTTCTCCACACCCCTGAATTTACCCCTTCGGGATATTTGCTTTTGTCCGGCCTATGCCATTGAGATATCACCATGTTTTCAAGGTCGTGGTTTCCGTTTCTCCTCCTCTGCTCATGCGGATCTTATGAACAGTTTCTATAGCAGTGCCTGTGGTCATGCTTCGCCCACATACAACAAGGGTTTGTTGCTGTGTGCCCTGTCTTGTATTGTGTTTCCTGCGCCCGTGGGCATCGCTCTGGCTCTGTTTTATGGTACCCAGTGTTCAGTTCCATAAGTGTCTTGGTGATGTTGGCCTACAAGGTTAGGAGTAGGGGAACCTGTTTATTCTGTTTTGTTTTTCTAATTTATTGTGCGCTTATGGGGAGTTTCCTAACCCCTGGGCCTTACTTTTCTTCTATAAAATGGGGTTGATAATGATAGTTACAGTTCTAATTACCAACCTTCTCCTGTTGTGAAAATACAATGAGACAGAAAATGTGGGGTTTTTTCCTTTGGGGTGTGTGTGTGGGGGGGTGAAAGATTCTATAAATTCATAATATATAATCAAAGCTGTATGCTATCTCTTCCTTCACGGAGGTGTCTGTATCTTTGAGGAAACCTCACCTCCCTGCGGTGTAACACCTGGAGCTAAGATGCACTTAGATTTAAATTCCTGGGGCCCATTCCAGTTTACTGAATCAGATATTCTAGAGGTGGGGCAAACAGGTCTCTATCTTAACACATTAAAGACCAGAATTTTTTTTTTTTTTTTTAACCAACTTACCCAAGTGTTTCGGCTGTTAAGTTTTTTGGCATTGAACCACAAACATGAGTAAACTTGGGATCCGTCCGCAATGCATTAACAACTTTTTTTTTGTATGTGTGTGGCATCACCGCCCCGGTGGGAGTAGGGAGCCCAGCCTTGCTTCTGGAGAGCTGCTGCTGGATTTGAACCATCAACCCTGTGGGCTGCAGTCCCCCACACAACCATTATGCCACTGGGGCTCAGCCTGCGTTAACAACTTTTGTGAGGCTCCAGGGAGTAAGAACTTCAGCACCATTCGGACATTTCATAAAACCACTTTTGTATCCTAAACATAAATTACAAGTTAGCTGTAAGTTTGCCTTTTGACCTTTCACATTTTAATTTAGGGCAGGAGTTGTAAACTCAGTTGCCTGCAGGGATCACGCAGGTAATAAAGATGAGGGAGGTAGAGGTGGGGCACCTGTAAAGTAATAGGGGGTGATTGCATATTGATGACCAGGAAAGACTGAAGGCGGGAAGACTCCGCACGCTCCCCTGAAGGTAGAGAAACAGCAGGTTGTCACCCTCTGGATCATATGCTTTTTCAAATGAAGCTGGAAATGAAAATTTTATGTGAATTTAATTACTGGAATGAATTAAAGAAAAACATATGGACCTAACAAAGCAGATCAGCAAACCAAATAGTTTCCAACCGTTAAGTAATAGGAGTGAACATAGTTGCAATAGAATGACAACGACAACGAGATAAACCCATTCAACATTACTAATGTTCAAAGAAATGCATAATAAGATGACCCAAACGTCTCCTCAGACTGACAATACTTAATGTAACAAGGGGATGAAAAGCACTATCTTACCTTACTAAATCAGAACCTCTGGCAGGGCCCAGGAATCCATTCTCCACTTACTGACTGCATCTGGCCCTTTTTTGTTTGTTTGTTTGTTTTTGGGGGGCATCACTGCTCTCGGTGGTGGGAGTAGGAGGCCCAGCTCCACTGCTGGAATTGAACCTCCGTCCCAGTGGGCCGCAGTCCCGCGCACAACCACTACGCCACCGGGGCTGAGCCCTGCATCTGGCTCTTATGACAGAATCTCTCCAGCTTCATTTATTTTATCTTGTCCCAGTTAAATTTCGTTGAACTCTGTCCCAACACTGTTTTAAGTGCTAGGGATGCTACAATTTAGACAACTGACAAATGCCTTGTCTTGAAGGAAATCAAATTAACAGGCAAAAGAAAATAGTTAAAATACTTTGCGTTTTGGATAATGAGAAGTGCTAAAGAGGAAATGAAACAGGGAGAGGAATTAGAAGTGAGATAGGAGTTGTGATTCTCTGTAAGAGGTATCTGGGGTAGATCTCGGGATGGTCCCATTGGGAAGGAACACCTGGAGACGAGAGTCAGCCGTTGGAATTCCCAGGGGCAGAGCATTCTGGCCTGTTTGTAGAGGGGTCGTGTGCAGCTGAATGAAGTAAAAGTCGGCAAGGGAGTTGAGCAGGTGATTAGATTAGAGAGGTAATCTAGATTTTTTTTTTTTATTTCAAAATTCTTCGCTCTTTCTAGAACCACATGTTTCAAAAATCTTTGGTTAGTAGTTTGTAAAGGGATCAGACCTTAATTCCATTGCTTTCCAATGTCCTATGTCCGTGTCTGCCTCATCTGCCTGCGATGCTTGTTAAATAGGGTTATTGGTTGGTAGGTTACTGAATCAGAGTTTCTTGGGTGGAACTTAGGAATGCACACTTTAACCATCTTTCCAGGTGCCTTTTATGGACATGTATGTCTTAGAACCACTCCTTACACTTCACATTCTGTAAGTTGTGTTTTTATAGAACAGGTGTGCCAATGGTCATCATCACTAAAGAGAAGATGTAATTGGTGGGATGTCTCATTTACTTCCTGCTTTTTATTTATTTTGGGTTTTTTTTTTGATGGGGGGGCATCACTGCCCTCTGGTTACTTCCTGCTTTTTAAATGAGGTTAAATGAATCCTTTGAATAACATATGTATACATCTCTGTGGCGTTATAAGGGCATTGTAAGGCTTTGACTGTAATGCTTACCTACATCAGAGGATGACAGAACCTCTTCACTTTAATGGTCTACTCCCATTCAGTCTGGTCTATCTTGTGGAAAGGGTGAATTTAAGTTTGCTTACGTATTTTTTCCCTCCTGTTTTCTTTTTCTGTCACTTGTTTTCCTTTCTCTCCTTCCCTTATTGAAATCTAATCACCCTACATTAAACAGCATTAACATATTTGGTGATCATTATTTTCTTCATCTCTACATTCATTGAAATGGATTGACACAGCAGCTGCAACAATAGACTCACTCAAGCAGAGCAACAATTAAGAGGATAGTGCAGGACAGGGCAGTATTTTGTTGTCTATAGGGACACTGTGCATAGGAAGTGACCCAGTGGTACCTAATATCTACAATGCATATTTATACTTATTGACCAACACAAATGACTTTAGGGAAATGATATGTTTAAAAGAAAAAAATATACAAATTCTCTTTAAAAAATCCAGGGGGTCTTTATTCCCCATTAACTCTCTTCTTCAACACATGGATAGATATAACTGAGTATGTGTAAATGTATATATTTGAGCATCTTATATATTGCCATACATATTTTAATGTGTATATGCATATATATATAAAATTGTGATATTTATGGTGCTATTCTGCTTTGCAAACATAGTTTAAAATTATGTAACTAGATGCCTTGTCTTTTAGTATAAGTAGTTCTGGTGGTGTAGTGGCCTGACCGCTAATCAGTGAACAGGTATCAGAAGACCCAAAATAAACAGACAACAACATTTTGTTGAGAATGAAGGGGATCCGGAGAGACAAGGGGACATCCCTCACAGAAGGGCCACCCCCACCAGGGGAATGAAGACAGAAACCAACTGTGGGTGAAGGGAGATAGCAGTGTAAGATATGAAAATAATAATGATTTATAATTTATCAAGGGATCATGAGAGAGGAAGGAGTGAAGGAAGAGAAAAAAGAAGAGCCCATACCAAGGGCTCAAATAGAAAGTCAATGTTTAGAAAATACTGATGGCAACATATGTACAAATATACTTGGTACGTTTGATGTATGGATTGTTATAAGAGCTGTAAGAGTCCCCAATAAAATGATATTAAAAGAAAGGTCAATGGCTAATATCCATCAGCGGCTCCATGGGAGACAAGTGACAGACTGCTTCTGTCAAGATTACTCCCTTGCTAACCATATGAGACAGTTCTACTCAGTCCTGTAAGGTTGCTATGCCTAAGACTTAAAAAAAGGAGGGGGAAGGAGGAGCTTTTACCAAAGGGCTCAAGTAGAAAATATTTGGAAGTGAATATGGCAATGTGTACAAATGTGCTTGATACAAATGGCGTATTCAATGTTAGGCGCTGTAAAAGCCCCATTAAGATTATTGAAAAAAAAGTCTTAAAAAAAGAATTGACCTGATATCCAAGAGTTTTTTGTCTTTTAATAGGTAACATCTGATTCTTTTGTTACGTGTCTTTTAATAAGAAATGGCTGCTGGGCTGAGCCCCGGTGGCGTAGTGGTTGTGCGCGGGACTGCGGCCCACTGGGACAGAGGTTCGATTCCGGCTCCCAGGAGCAAAGGCTGGGCCTCCTACTCCCACCACCTGAGGGCAGTGATGCCTAAAAAAAAAAAAAAAAGAAATGGCTGCTTACACATTCATGCTACGTAGTATTATGTGACCACTAAAAAGAATGAGTAAATGTTATATCAATTGACTTAGAGGTATGGTTAGATAGGAAGATAGATACAGATATACGATATGATAAAAGTTGAAAGATAAAGACACCTATAGGGCTGAGGCCCGGTGGCGTAAGTGGTTGAGTGCAGGACTGCAGCCCGCAGGCTTGGTGGTTCAAATCCAGCAGCAGCTCTCAGGAGCAGCACTGGGTAGCTCCCATGACCGCCAGAGGCAGTGATGCCCACACACACACACAAAAAAAGACACCTATAAAGCTTTTACCTGTACTGTTTATGACAGTCTTTATTTTTTCATTTAATAAAACTTTGGCTGTACCTAGTTATCTTCTGGTACATAACTCTTATTCTGTTTAATGTCTTCATTAGATTCTGTGATATAGTCTAAATTCCCATAGTTTCAGTTAAACAACCATTATTTTATTGAAGGTCATTTATCTTAGTTAACAAGAAACCAGAATTTTATACAAAATACAGATATAATTGATTACAAAATTTTAAATCATTTGCAAAGCAGAAAAAAGGAACAAATTACCATAGATAAATGCTTGGACAAAATACACATGTACAATGAACAATTATCGTCTCTAGAATATAGGAAACACTCTTACAGAGTGACAATAAAATGCATTGAAGTATAATTTCATAATTTAAAACTACTTTGCCCCGATAAAAATCATTGAAAAAAAATATTTTGCAAAAGATGTGATTGAGCAGTAGTTCACATAAGCACACTTTTAAAATACCAGTAAATAGGAAAAATGTTTAGTCTATAATTAGCTATTTGGAAATATAGATAAAATAAAGGTCTCGGCTGAGCCCCGGTGGTGTAAGTGGTTGAGTGCGGGACTGCAGCCCGCAGGCTTGGTGGTTCAAATCCAGCAGCGGCTCTCAGGAGCAGCACTGGGTATTGCCCATGACCACCAGAGGGCAGCAATGCCCCCCCCACACAAAATAAATAAAGGTCTCAAGCTAGTACTTAAGACCTAAGCTAAAACAAAACAATTAAAAAAAGAAGTCATTGCCATTGTCAGTTCTGACTCCTAGTGACCCTACAGGATGGAGTAGAAATGGCCCCTGTGTTTCTGAGACTGTAACTGTATGGGAGTAGGAAGCCCCCTGTCTCTCCCAAGAAATGACTGGTGGTTTCGAACTGCTGACCTGGTCGTTAGCAACCCAATTCCTAACTGCTATGCCACCAGAGCCCCTGTGGGTGTTTTGTTTTTTTGGGGGGGGCATCACTGCCCTCAGGTGGTGGGAGTAGGAGGCCCAGCCTTTGCTCCATGGAGCTGGAATCGAACCTCCATCCCAGTGGGCCACAGTCCCGCGCACAACCACTATGCCACCGGGGCTCAGCCCTCTGTGGGTGTTAATAAAAAGCTAAAATTGACACTTGCATTGCCAACGAGCAGTTTACTTATTGGAAATCTGTGAAGAGACGATTTTCCTCAGAGTTAACATTGAATTTATAAAAATGATTGTCTCCCAGGGTTTTGTGCTTCAAGATTCTGCAGAGATGGACTTTAATTTTAATTCCCCTTTAGATTCAGTTCTTCAGTCAAAAGGTGAGAACAGAGTTTAGAAAATTAAATCTTGGTATCAATTGCATATTTTTTATTCAAAAGGGTTTTCTTCAGTTTAAGGGTAGAACTTTGGGACTTTTATAACCAGAGATGTCTATCTGCGGAGGAAACAGTGTTGTAGGGCCTACTGGACTTGTCTCTCTCTGGTCGTCTCGCTAGTCCTGCATGCTTGCTGTCTTACTATATTGTTCCTTAGTGGCTTTGCCTACCATTACCTGCAGCTATTATAGGAAAATCATATTTCAGAATTCTTCACTGTCAAGTCTACAGAAGTTATTCAATAATACAACACTTAGAGAAATGACATGTCTTAAATTTGTTTCGATCTTACACAAATAACATGGAAATGATAATTAAAAAAAGAAAAGAAAGATCTTAAATACCTACTAATAAAATAGTTTCCTTAATTTTGCTTCAAACTTTTTTGGGGGGGGAGGTGTTTGGTTTTTTTGGGCTGCACTGCCCTCAGGTGGTGGGAGTAGGAGGCCCAGCCTTTGCTCCGTGGAGCTGGAATTGAACCTCCATCCTAGTGGGCCGCAGTCCCGCGCACAACCACTATGCCACCGGGGCTAAGCCCTGATTTTTTTTTTAATTACATAAATGTCTGAAGGAGAGGGACAATTCTGGGTGCTAACGGTGGGGGTGCAGGGGGGGCGGCGGTTGATGATGTCATTAAAGACCCTGGTTCTTTTGGTCATTTTCTGCTCTCCTTGGTATGTTTACTCTTTTTCTCTCAACTTGTCTCTTTCATGATCCTAGATGTCAGCTGCAAGCCCCAGCTGCACATTCTCGCATAACCTTGACTGGAGTCAGAAAACCACCACCACATTCTTTTCTTCAGGTTAAACACCCTGTAAAGAGTTTATCCTTGCATACACACATCCTAAATCTCATTTGCCAGAATTTCTCACATGTTTGTTCCTAAACCAGGCACTGATCAGGAAAATGGAATTACTGTGACTGGCTTCAAATAAACGAGATTCATCAAAAAGGCTGGGGCAGGGTCAATTCTCTGAGGTGATCATGCAAAAGCGCTGGGGTTGTTAATAAGGAAGAAGGTCAGGAAATGACTGGGTTAGGCAACCAGCGTTATAGTGCCCTGAAGTCTCATTTCCTTGGTCCTCTTGAAGGCACATCACAACCTATCTCAATATAATCTAACATCCTGCTCCAGAAAAGCCAGTTAGCTCCCTCTCTCGATTGTACTCAGATTCCTAACATGGCTTGGCTCAAGTTATTTCCCTGTCTTGAAACACTCCCCTTACTAGAACTCCTGTGAGAATTTAAAGAAAAATTAAAGCAAAAATCTGTTTCCTCTGGCACACTAGCAACCTTTCAAGAGCTTCCTAGCCGCCATGAGGCCAGTGGGGGGACCTTGTTGGGTTGTACAGGCCTTAGAATTATGTCTCCACGAACACAGAAATACATCGAATGCTGGAGGTTTGTACACTTCTGTAGCATGTAGGGTTTATAAGTCATTGTTTCAGAACTCATTATATGCATTTGTGTTTTCTAATCGTTAAGAAATTCTATTTTCTGAATAGTAGAGTGTATCTTGAGAAAAAGCATGATGGCATGTTATTTTCAATATTTTCCAAAATGTCTAATGTAAAGGGTATATAGTAAATATAAAGTATTGAAAAACAAAAACATATAAAGTATTGATTGGTTTACATTCTACAGAATAGACAGTGTACAGTGTATTTAATTAGCAATTCTTTGGAAAACCAAAATGTTCTCCTCAATAGGCAAGATAAAAGATAGTAAGGGTATTTCCACACTATTTCCCCTCAATTTCATTTTTGGAAAGTAGCACTTAAAATTCAGGTAAAGTTTCCAGCAGTGACAATGCTCCCTCTCAAGTTCCAGTTTGCAACATTTTTAATAGTTCTTAAAAATTTTTTCTGTTCCTCTGCTTACAAAATTTTGGAGTTATTTTATTATTTAAAAAATAACAACAAAACCACAGGACGATAGAGTTGATAATGACTTATTGTGACCCTCTGGAACTTTCATTGATAGAAAAGCTTCCTGTTGCAACTCAGTCTCCAATATGAACCAGTATTCATCCAGGGTTGAGCCCTAGTTAACTAGAGAAGCCCAGGTGGCTTTCCCACTCCAGAATAGGTGGTTTGTTAGAGAATGGCTAGATCTGTATCTTTCCAGGTTGGAACAGAGTGAAACGTCGAGAAAGACTAACCACATGAGCAGCAGCCTCTCATCTGTGAGTAGATATTTATGCATGGCATGGTTGCATTTTTGAGTTTTTGGAGAGGACTTGCATGTATTTAAGCATGTCTGTATATGCATAAAACATAGCACTTAACAGTAACAACAAAACCAATAAGAGACTTTATGATTCATATACTAGATATACTCTTCTCTGCATAGTCCTTCCCCAATTTCAGAACCAAACCCCCAAAACAAACAAACAAACAAACAAACAAGCCAGCAGCTCATGCCATCAAGAAAATTCCGACTCAAAGTCAACCTATGGACAGATAGAACTACCACTGTGGGTTACCAAGACAGTCAATCTTTATGAGAGTAGAACGTCTTGTCATTCTTCCTTGAAGCGGTGGTTGTGAATCTTAAAATGTTTTATATTTAAGAACTAGAGGAGGCCTGAGCCCCGGTGGCATAAGTGGTTTTGTGTGGGACTGCAACCCGTGGGCTTGGCGGTTCAAATCCGGCGGTTGCTCTCAGGAGCAACACTGGGTGGCGTCCATGACCACCAGAGGCAGTGATGCCCGCCAAGAAAGCAAAAAAAACTAAACAAAAACAAAACTAGAGGAAAGTTGTATGTTTCATCATTGCTACACTGCACCCTCTAGTTTTTGTGTGTGTGTGTATGTGTGTGGGGGGACTTATCACTGCCCTCTGGTGAGAGTGGGAGGCTCAACCTTGCTCCTAGAGAGCTGCTGCTGGATTCGAACCTCCAAGCCAGTGGGCCGCAGTCCCGCACTCAACCACTACGCCACCGGGGCTCAGCCCTACCCTCTCGTTCTTAAATGCTTCCTTCTCCCCACTATCATGATCCCAATTCTACCTGAAGAATCTGGCTGGACCAGAGGATGTACACTGGTACAGAGAGGGACTGGAAACACAGGGAATCCAGGACAGATGATCACTTCAGGACCAGTGGAGAGAGTGGTGATGCCGGGAGGGGGAGGCAAGGTGGGGTAGAAAGGGGGAACCGATGATAAGGATCTCATATAACCTCTTCCCTGGGAAGGGGTGAAGGGAGAAATGAGACAGTGTAAGATATAACAAAGTAATAATAACTTATAAATTGTCAGAAGTTCATGAGACAGGGGAGCGGGAAGGTTGAAAGAACTGAAATGGAAAGCAAATGTTTTGTGAATGATGAAGGCAATAAATGTACAAATGTGCTTGACATACAACAGATGAATGTATGGATTGTGATAAGAGTTTTATGAGTCCTCAATAAAGTGTTTTTTTGTTTTGATTTTGGGGGCATAATAAAATGTTTTAAAAAATGTTTTATGTTACCCAGAAAAGTGGTAATTTGTTTTCTACTTAAGCCCTTGGTATCAGCTCTGAATTTCCCCCTTCTTTCCTGGTCCCCTCTCCCTCATGAACCCCTGGTAATTTATAAATTATTATTATTTTGTCATTATCTTACACTGTCTGATGTCTACCGTCTCCCAATTTCCTGTTGTCCATACCCCAGGGAGGAGGTTATATGTAGATCCTTGTAATCTGTTCCCTCTTTTTACCCCACTTTCTCTCCACCCTCTAGTTATTGCCACTCTCACCACTGGTCCTGAAGGGATCATCTGTCCTGGATTCCTTGTGTTTCTGATTTCCTATCTGTACCAGTGTACATCCTTTGGTCCAGCTAGATTTGTAAGGTAGAACTGGGATCATGATAGCGGGAGGAGTGCAGGGAAGAAGCATTGAAGAACAATCTGTAGTCCCCCTCATTTACAGTGATATAATTTTTAGTTCTTTGATACCTGATACCTGATCCTCATGATCACACAGGCTGGCGTGCTTCTTTCATGTGGGCTTTGTGGCTTTTGAGCTAGATGGACGCTTGTTTACCTTCAAACCTTTAAGACCCCAGATGCTCTAGCTTTTGATAGCCAGGCACCTTCAGCTTTTTTCACCACATTTGCTTATGCATGCATTTGTCTTCAGCGATCATATCAGGAAGGTGGACACATAATGATAGGATTTTTTTGTTCTTTGATGCCTCTTGTTCATTAGATTCTGAAATAGACAAACTAGCCAAATCAAAACAGTATGGGTTTACTTAGATACTGTTACATGGGAGATTAATGGACATCTTTGATGGTGTTTACCCTAGGAAAAACAAGCTCATGCATTGCAAATAGATGCCATAATTTTTCTGAGATTAAAGTTTGTGTTTAACTTGTACAGATTTTTTTTGTCTGTTTTTTTGTTTTTTTTTTTGGGGGGGGGACATCACTGCCCTCTGGTGGTGGGAGTAGGAGGCCCAGCCTTGCTGCTGGATTTGAACCTCCAAGCCAATGGGCCGCAGTTCCTCACACAACCACTACGCCACCGGGGCTCAGCCCAACCTGTACAGATTTTTTAAAAAGAACTTTGCAACAGGGCTGAGCCCCAGTGGCGTAAGTGGTTGAGTGCGGTACTGCGGCCTGCGGTCTTGGTTCAAATCCAGAGGCGGTTCTCAGGAGCAGCCCTGGGTAGCACCCCTGACCACCAGAGGCAGTGATGCCCACAAAAACAAAAAACAATGGGCTGAGCCCCGGTGGCGTAGTGGTTGTGCGTGGGACTGCGGCCCACTGAGATGGAGGTTCAATTCCAGCAGTGGGGCTGGGCCCCCTACTCCCACCACCAGAGAGCAGTGATGCCCCCCCCAACAAAACAAAACAAAACAAAACAAACAATAACAACAACAACAACAACAACAAAGAACTTTGCAACAATTAGGCACAATTTGAATTATAATATCAAACTCCCTCTCAGTTTTTATTTAGATAAAAAGTAACTCTTCAAGTTAGAGTTGTCATACTTTTCTCTTCATAATTTTAATATTAAGTAAGAGATTTATAACCAGAGGGGATAGTATAGTTGTTCATTAGGCAGAAAATTAGCAGTAAAAGTGAAGTTAATACATCCTTTTTAAGGAGTTATTGTCAGAATGGCTGATGTGGAGAAAGAAAAAGCAAACTAAGGAACTACCCGTGCCCTCAAGGAGATCTACAATTCAGTTAAAAACAGTAGCGTGGTTTGTGGAAATGTAGATACATCATTTCAATCAAACACGTTACTGAAATCATTGCTAACACAGTGAAAGATTTAAGTAATATAATCTGTAAGGGTGTCATTTGTTCTGTTTAAGTAGAATTATTGATCAGTTTTGGTATTTTTTAGAGATTTAACTCTAATTCTTAGAAGGGAGGAAACTGACTGCAGAACCATTTCTTCTTATCTAAGGGAGATTGAGGCTTCATTTCATTTTCTAAAGCTAGAAAATGTTTGCTCATAAATCATGGTGGAAACTTTGGACCATACTGTTGATGATAAGAATCATGGTGTGAATGCATCCTAGGGAGACATCAGCGGAGACATGGGGGAGGATGATGTAAGATATGGAAATAATAATCTATAATTTATCAAAGGTTCGTGAGGGAGGGTGTGTGAGGGAGAGGGGGAAGAAATGGGGAGCTGATTTCAGGGACTCAAGTGGGAAGAATGCTTTGAAAATGATGATGGTGGCATACGTGCAGATGTGCTTGACACACTGTGAATGTATGGATTTTGAGAAGAGATCTAAGTAATTAAAAGTATTTAATTAAAGAGATTGGAAATAAAAGTTAAAATGGTGGCATAAAAGTTGAGGGGACGGAGGGGATTTCAAATTGATTACTATTGAATATATCTGTCTATTTAGTCTTAATGAGTAGGTACAGATTTTAGTATTATTGTGTTATAAGGGTTGTTTTTATTTGATGGGGGGGTTGCATCACTGCCCTCTGGTGGTTGTGGGAGCTACCCAGCCTTGCTGCTGCTGGATTTGAACCGCCAAGCCAGTGGACTGCAGTCCTGCACTCAACCACTACACCACTGGGGCTCAGCCCCAAATTTTAGTATGTTTTTATGTGCAAAGAAAAAGGGAGAAAGCATATTTTGACCATCAGATTATGTTGAATATAAAATGCACTTAGAGTTATGTAAGATGACTGGCTTAATTAGTAATTAGCATTTTTGATGTATGTGCACATTATTTTGAGAAATTAATAAGCATTTAAATCGTAGGTCTTAAAGTGTTTTCTCATAAAAATAATTTGCTCTTTGGGTTGAGCCTCGGTGGCGTAGTGGTTGTGCGCGGGACTGCGGCCCACTGGGACGGAGGTTCAATTCCAGCAGTGGGGCTGGGCCTCCTACTCCCAACACTGGAGAGCAGTGATACTCCCCCCCCCCCAAAAAAAAAAAAATAATTTGCTCTTTAAAAATTTGAATTTTTGTCAAATTTTGATCAATGATAACTGTACTTTCTAATTTGGCCCTTGACCCATATTACTCTTTTCTTTCTTTTTTTTTTTTTCGTGTGGCATCACTGCCCTAGTGGGAGTAGGAAGCTCAGCCTTGCTCCTGGAGAGCTGCTGCTGGATTTGAACCGTCAACTCTGTGGGCCACAGTCCCTCACACAACCACTATGCCACCGGGGTTCCGCCAAACTATATTACTCACTACAGTATTTTTTTAATTTGGGGGGTTTCAAATTTTTTTAAAATGAATTATTTAATTTTATAGTATTTTTAAAAACAGAATCAGTGCCATATTTGCCATTAAAATATGATGTATTTGTACATATTTTCTTTGAGTTAAATGAAGTTGAATTTTCTACCTGAGTTGTAGACCACTATAAAAAGAAAATACGGGCTGAACCCCAGTGGTGTAGTGGTTGTGCGCGGGACTGCGGCCCACTGGGACAGAGGTTCACTTCCAGCAGTGGGGCTGGCCTCCTACTCCCACCACCGGAGAGCAGTGATGCCAAAAAAAAAAAAAAAAAAAAGAAAATGCATGGTAAAGGAAAAAAAGTCTTTTGAATTGACATTTGTTACTAGAATTCTGTTTTGGCCTAATTACTGAGGCATAAATTAAAGTATTAGCATATAAATCTTTTGAATTGATGTGTAAATAAAGTTGACTGATTAAACATACTTGTTTAGGCGCAGTTTTCTTTTTCAAGATTTAGAGATTTAAATCTCTGAAAACATTAATGAGTGTGAGGTGTTTATGATAGTCCAACTGCCTTTGTGTGTGCTTCATTTAAATGCAAATTTATCTTAGAGACTAAAGATGCGCTTAAAAGGTAGAGAATTTCAATTTGAATAGTTATTTTCTTTTGTGTACCTGGATACTTAAATAAATCACTAGTTTTCACTAATGAATGAAACTTATTAAGCAGCTAATATTCTGCTACCTTATTTTTAAACTCCTTAATATATTACTAATTTTTCTCAGCTGTTTGTCCAAGGTTATAGGTTTGTATTTAAAAAGTAATTTATAAACTGTAAAAGCACATCTAATAACAGTTCAGCAATTTCTAGTAGGCTGCATATTATTTTGTTTTGCCATGGAATAAAAAGAAGTGATGTTTTAAAAGGAAATCTGATTATTGAAAAATATATATATTAAAAAAAATATTTTCAATTTTAATTTTTTGAAAACATTTTAAAATAAGTTATTCAAGTTATCAGAAGCACATCAAGGAGACACATGTATGTGGGGCCTTCAAAAAATCATGGAAAAATAGAATTAAAATAAGTAGATTTTTTCCGTGAACTTTTTGAAGTCCCTGTCATTTGTATTTAAATTATATTTACAACCACTGATTAAAACTTTGCTGATGGCGTAAATGTAGATGAACTTCCAGGAATAATTTTTTTTTGGGGGGGGGGGCATCACTGCTCTCTGGTGGTGGGAGTAGGAGGCCCAGCCCCACTGCTGGAATTGAACCTCCATCCCAGTGGGCCGCAGTCCTGCACACAACGACTATGCCACCGGGGCTCAGCCCCAGGAATAATTTTTAAGGACAAGTTTTCGAGGATGTTTCCCGTTACTCCTGTTCTCTTTCAGAGAGAAGTCATGATTCAGAATGCTGTGATTGGACTCTCTTAGTGGTTGGCATTGTGTAAGACTGTGATTGTCCACCTGAGGGAAGGTTCCTTCTGCCATCTCTAGTAGACTTTCTGTTCAAAAAACAGATCCTTCGTGGGATTTTTGTTGATCACGTATTTTGGAATCATTTTTGTCTTTTTTTGGGGGGGGGGGGACATCACTGCCCTCTGGTGGTGGGAGTAGGAGGCCCAGCCCCACTGCTGGAATTGAACCTCCGTCCCAGTGGACCGCAGTCCCGCGCACAACCACTATGCCACCGGGGCTCAGCCCCATCATTTTTGTCTTTCATCAGCCTATAATCACAAAAATCTATTTGATGTACACTGATACTTTGGTATGTAAACTTTGGGAAAATGCCACTGTAAGATAAAAGTGCATGCCACTAAAGTGCACTAACATTTCCTACGTAATTATAAAGAGAATTCTAAAGTTTGTGAAAGAAAGAAAAGAGCCTCTTTATTCTTAAATATCTTTAGTTTATATGGTTTGGGAAACCTAAGGAATTTTCTGAACTTTTTTTTTTTTAATATGAAGGTTTTTATTTGTTTTTTGTTTTTTTGGGGGGAGGGGCATCACTGCCCTCAGGTGGTGGGAGTAGGAGGCCCAGTCTTTGCTCCGTGGAGCTGGAATCGGACCTCCATCCCAGTGGGCCGCAGTCCTGCGCACAACCACTGCGCCACTGGGGCTCAGCCCTGGAGATCCTGAATTTTATTTATGCCACTCTTTGATATACAAGTTTCCCAGAGAGCATGTGAGGATTTCAGACATGATTCAGCTTATTTTTTAACCTTAGTTAGTAGTTGCTGCTAATTGAGTTATAGCTGAGTGTAACAGTAACCCGTAGGGGTATAACGTGTACTGAAAATGGTATCTTCATGTACAGATTCGGTACACGAGGTCAGACCCATGGTGTAGGATTTTGATACTTGTCAGTCAGTGATTATTTTTCTTTTCATTTTTTTCAATTTCAGTTGAGTGGTGGGGATATTTCCTTAAAGATCAGGGACATGGTCGTATACTTCTTGTCGTCGTCACTGTACCTTTCTCCTCCAACACTTTTTCTGCACCTTCTTCAAGTTCTCTCTCATTTCATGAACTCCTGTGACCTAGAGAAAGTGAACTCTTAAAAATAAGAGACTCTGGTTTGGACTACAGGCAGCCTGGCGGTGTAGCAGTAAGTTACCTGAGGGGCTGCCATGGCATGGTTGGCTGTTGGACACCACCAGCAGCGACTCTCCGCTCCCGTGGATAGATAGATACCATTTTGGAGGCCTACAAAGGGGTCGCTGTGAGTCAGCCCTCACTGACTCGGTGCCAGTGAGTTTGGTTTGGTTATTTTGGACCAGCAACCTTTTCGATGCATCTGTGCACCTGCTCTTCTCCTCCAGGTCAATGAAACACATGCTTTGTGAAACACTGCTGTGGTCACACTTCATTTTCACCCCCAAGAAAACATTGTCCCAGTTCAGTACTTGGATCAAAGGATGGGTATTGTAAGGTACATGTTTTGTGAAGAAAAAAATAGGTTTCTTGGGGCTGAGCCCCCGTGGCGTAGTGGTTGTGTGCAGGACTGCGGCCCACTGGGATGGAGGTTCAATTCCAGCAGCGGCTCCACAGGAGCAAAGGCTGGCCTTCTACTCCCACCACCAGAGGGCAGTGATGACCCCCCCCAAAAAAAAAACCCAAAAAAACCAAAAAATAGGTTTCTTAAGAATGCCATTTGGGAATTAGCATTTGCAGTCACTATAACTACTTTTGTTGGTAGCTTGTCATTGGTATCTATAAAAAGTGTTTCTGGATTACAAGCCACAAGAATCTTTGCCAGGGGCTGGCCAGTGAGGGGATGCATTGTATGCTAACCTGTTGAAAATGATTGTGATACACTTTCTCAGGGTTCTTTTCTGTTTTGTGTCATAGTGTGAGAAAAACAATAGACGACAGCAAATTATTATAAACATTTTGAATCATTCCATCTTGTAAGACTTCATGTCACGCCTAAGAAAGAGACTGTGGCCCTTCAGAGGTATTTTCCTTCCATATAACTGCATAGCAAATTCCTGGTTTAACTTTTTATAAGGACATTTCCTTGTAACCCTTAGATGGTGTGATGAGAGGGGAGAGCAGGAGGCATAGATAGCTACATAGATAGCAAGCATAGTGCCTCCTGAATCTGTGTTTTCAGTGTCTGGGGAGTGAGGGAGGAAGAGTGCCGGGTTGGGGGGGGGGGAAGGGGGAGCCAGGGATGGAGAGAATGAAACATGAATCAGTGGCCATCTGGCCCAGATTTGGCCTATTTCCTGTGCACTGCCCTTTGTTTCAGGCAGACAATGGATTGTTCCCTTTACAGATAACTATTCTCTTAATGACTTTGTGCTGAGTCAGTAGGTTCAGGTTGTAATTGTAAGCATAGACTCAAATTGAGGGATTTTCTGTTCTTTTGAGGTCGCTGTCCTTCATCTACTATAAGATCTTCCCATGGTTCTTCTCTATTATAGTTAGCAGAGTGGTGGAATTGCAGGCAAATCCAGTAAAACAATTGGAAATGTGGCATTCTACTTTGCTATCATACAGTCCTGAGATTTCTTCTTGTCTGTAATTTATAGCATTTCGAGCTCCTTGATTGTGATTTTTGGTTAAGGCACTTCTATAGCTGCACTTGAATTTTCCTTTGAACTTTCAGTAGTTTGACTGGAAGACTGCCCTAAATCTGGATTAGGCTTTCATGATTTGGTCTTGTAAATGGTATGTTATCTGTTACATAGATTGCAAGCTATATCTTAGGGTGTTGGAGCTATTTTCTTTACTTTAAATGTTAGATACTCATGAAGACACTTTAAAAAAAGAAGAAGAAATAAAGGTTATTGACTTAAAGGCAGGAATTGTTGTCACCCAGCACTCTAAGTAAGTCAGCTATCAGTTTTTGTTGGTTATCTCTCAGAAGTGGTGGCAAAGATCGGAGTCTGGTTCAATGCCACTTTTCCAGAAGACAAGTGCAAACTTCAAGGGTACCATCTTACATGTCAACAAGAAAATTTAAAATAATTGTTTTTACTTCTGAAGTTGCGGGAGGATTGTTGACAGAATTTTAAAGTCGAACTTTTAGTTTATTTCTCCTCTCCTTCCAACCGGACTTCAGTACAGACTTTTCCCCAGATAACTATTTCTAAAACCACTCACACAGTGAGAATCAAACATCTGATCAAAACGGACTGCTTGGAGACCTAACTGATAATGAGTATGTCTATATGCAGGTTTCTTAGTTAGAATCAAGAGGCCTGGCCATAAGAAGAAAAAGGCTTCTTTAGTAGTTAGTTCCTTAGGGATGTAATTACATAGCAGATGGACCACAGCACACAATTTGCTGTTGTTTGATGTAATGAATTTTAGGTCCACGTGCAGCAAAAGTTAATGACAACAAATGGCATGAAATCCTAGTTTGCATCCATCCATATGGGTCATTGCCCATTCTTGTGGTGTTGGTCCTCCTCTCTTGAATCTCTTTTATCGACTGCTTGCCGTGTTTAGTGGTAATAAGACTTCCGAATTGTCTTTTTGCTTTAAATAGATGGGTGTTTTGGAAGACATGGTTGCTATGGATGATAGGGATATTAATTGGATATTAAATGGAATATTCGGCTTTAGAGAACTAGTTAGATAGAATAGAGTAAAAGACTAGCAACGATACCTAGACGGGTTCTACTTTATGCCTCAAACCCCCCTCCTCTGCCCCTCCGCCCATACCCTATAAGCTGTGATACCTAGACAAGTTCTGTTTGGTTCTTCTCCAAGCTGAGACTAGTTCAGGAAACTCCACTGCCCCCCGCCCCCACCTCCTTCCCTCTCCTTCAAATCTCACTGAGGAATTATAGTCTCTACAGAGCCTCGGTTGCAGTTCCCTGCAAAGTTTACACTGCAGTGAGTTGTTTGGTTTGGCATAGCTAATCAGGAGCCAGGCTGGAACTGCTCATAGCTGTCATTCAGGTTTTGTTTCAAAGTCCAAGGACCTGCTGGGAAAAACAAAAAGCTAATGAAAGCTGACTGTATTTAGGCTTCAAATCTGTGGAATCTGAAATGATGTCCTGACAGTGTATTCTTATTCTTCCACATTCTTGCTGTTACTAAGGTAACAGATTTTTAGAGGCTCTCTATCTTCATTGTCAAGTATTTGCTACACTTATTGTTGTTTTCCAGATTAGAGCAATTCAGATTATCTTCTTTTGAGATGAAAGAGAGAAAATAATAGAAATAAAATGTGTGAATCAGTAACCCGACATGCTAGGAAGACAAGGGTTTTTTGTTGCCTTAAAACTCTTAATTCATAACACATTAAAATGTAGGGCAAGATCAATTTCTTCAGGTTTGTGAGTGTTTCATATGTGAAAATACCATTCCTATCATGTGAAATACTAGTTATTTGTATAACCATTAAATAAGGCATTTTAATTTTGAAGTAATAATGAAATACAGGGTTCTTCAGATCTCCCTTAAATATAAATTTAAAACTAAATATAAATAGTTTACATGGAAGGTTGGTGTGTGAGTTTCTACTCTATAATTGAGTAAATTAGGTAATGTGGAAAATGGACTGAAATGGACATGTTTACCAAGAAAGTTATTCTCTTAATATTTGTTGCCCTAGGATGTTTACCTTGGTAGATTAGCACCATTTATATGAAAATATTGCAGTGTTTACCATCAGGAGGCCATTTGGAAGGCGTTATTATCTGTGATATCATAAGTGATAAAGCGTAATTCTGTGGAGACAAAAGTGATCCTTGGGTTGGCTTTAAATTGAGAATTCCAGGGATATCCCTCAGCAGCGTTAGGACCTTTTTGAGTCATCTTGTCGAGATGTTGACTCCTTGAAAGAGGACACAGATTTATCAGACATCATTTTGCAAGTAATCCTCCTTTTGTGCTATTGTACAATTCCAGTTAGCAGTTAAAATTGCCTAGTTTTAGATCAGATCAGTCAGTCCTGTGAAACCAGAACAATGAAAGTTCACATTCACAGAGCTAAAAATAAAGAATATAATTAGAAAATAAAAGAAGCCATTCTGGTTCACGTGACCTATCCTGTGTAACATGGTTTTCAATGGCCATTTTTTGGGAGATCTTCCTTCTGTGGAAATTCTGGGTAGACTCACCTCCAAGCTTTTTGTTCAGAGCCAGGCATAGTAAATATATATACCACCGAGGGACATAAAGATAAAGTCTAGCTTCATTTTTCCCCTGAGACATAATTAAGAGGGCGGACAACTGAACGGAAAACAAAATCCACAGAATTGGAAGAGTTTTATTCAAAGTGTCAGGAGGTCCTTGTTTTCATTTCTGTACCTTTGCTTTTGCTGGTTCCCCACTTAGAATTGTATCTTCTGCCCTCTCTACCTATCTAAATCCTACCATCTCAAAGCCCAGCTTAAGCTCGTGCTCATTCACTAAGTCCTCTTCAACTACTGTTGCCCAGATAATAAGGGAGTCAGGAGCTAGTTCAACTGTGTCCTGAACTGATCACAGAATCTAAAAGAATTGTGTTCTGCTATGGCCTCTATATATTTTTTTTAGTAGGAGAATGATCAGGATAGGGGAACTATAGAGGAAAAAGATATAAAGGGGATGGATAATATGAAATGGGCAAGTTTAATCCAAAGATGATTTAAGAAGGGACAAGATAGTGAACTTCAGAGGCTAAAGTACAGATAGAATTCTATCTACCTTTAGAGCAGTGGTTTTCAAATTGTGCTCTGCAGAGCTGCAGGATTCTGTGGTTGTCCTTGGGGTATAGGGGACCAGGAGACAGGTGAGCATGCTGAGGGACCCCGGTTGCTTACAACCCAAGAATTCTCCTTTTAACTCTGTTTATATTAGGCTTAGAGAGCCCTGGTGGTGGTAGAGTGATTACAAATTGGGCTGAGGGTGACAAGATTGGCAGTTCAAAACCAGTAGCTTCTTCCAAGAGAGAAAGAAGTGCCCCATAAACAGTTAAAGGTTGGAGAAACTCTAAAGTTACAGTCTAGGGGAATTCAAGAGGAAAACCCTGTCCTGTTCGATCACCGAGTCAGCATTGACTCAATAGCGGTGAATTTGTTTTGGTTTGGGGATATTGGGCTTGTACTTAACCATTTTATTTAAAGGCATGTTACACTGCTGAAAAAAATGTTTTAAAGATATATTCTGTAGTAATTAGAATGTAATGGTATTAGTGGATAGGATAATGTTTTATGGACTGTAAATAGCCTGTTGTAATATTATATGCGCTGTGAGTGAATAGAATACATTATCAGTATAAATAAATAGGTGAGATTTCTCTTACAAAATAAATATTGTAAGATTTCTGCTTATGGGGAGAGGTTGGATTGCCTGTAGGCTGATCTTTCTACAGTTCTATGTAGCTTACCCAAAGCCCACTGATTTTTTTTCCCCTCTTATCGTCAGTATCTGTTAATTCGGCACGTAGCTATTCTCAGTTGATGTTTTGGGTGAGGCCATTCCCCTACCCCCTTCCTGCCCATTAAGTCACGAGGTACCAGAGAGTAGCAACAGTCTTTACTGCTTTGGGGTATGTCAGATGTCCGCACAGATGCAGAGGCCCTGTAAATACCTGTTGGTACAAGAAATGACTGCGAGGAGCACTTGCCTCATTGCCTTGTGCCTTCAGAAAGTCATAAAGTGTGATAAGGGGAGGGAGCTGCAGGAATTGGTGGGGGGGTTCCCATTGCTTTTTGCTCTGGGGGAAAAGTAGCAGTGACAAAGCAGATTTATAATAAGCCCCTTCCTCCCACCCCCAGCCCCACTCACCTTGTTTACCTGGAGACCAGGATACTTCTGTGTTTTAAAAAGCGAGCCTATGCCTAACAGGAGAAAACCCTGCATGTGCAAACCACGGATTTCGATACAGATTGAGAAATTGAGGCACAACAGAAAGTGAGGGGCGTGTCCAGGTATTCAGGGGCAGCCTCGAATCTCAGAACCAGTGCAGTTTTCCAACGGGGGTTTTTTGACTCTGATTTTGCTCTTCAGTTGGTTCTGATTTTATTGAGAGCTAGAACTAAAGATATGAATGACAAGGAAGTCTCCCAGATGCAAGACTGGAACCTAGCCCTTGAGATGGAGACGGGGCTTGCGTGACCACAGCTCAACTGGAAGCAGCCCCTTCCCGCGCAGGAGGCTTACGTGTTTCCTCCCTTGGTGCCGGATGGCAAAGGGGAAAGTGTTTCTCCAAGCTGACATTTTACCTTTACCGAGTAGATATTCAACCCCCCCCCCCTTTTTTTCCAGAGGAGATACTCAAGAAAGCGTATTTAATTGCACAGAATTTTAGTAGTGGGACTTTCAAAGCCCATTAATCAAATAACTCTAGCCAGAGGTGCTGAGAGGGTCAGAAAGCTTAGGGCAATATCTAAGTTACACTTCCCCCAAGCTCAGTGCCCAAGGACAACCTCGAAATCACTGTCCTCAACCCCAATTTCAAGATAAATAGACCTTGATAATAGCAGAAACACCTTCCTTCTCCTTCTCTTATCTGACTGCCTTAGTCAAGTGCCTATTACATGCCGTTCTACACCTTGTCTGGCACCGCCTTAGACTTTGGTCTAAGTATCTCCCCCACTTCCAGGCCTTAGCTTGATGAAGGAACCTCGACCATAACCGGACTAATAGAAACTGCTGTGTGCACACCCCTTCAAGCGGCGCCTAAGGCACTGCCGTACCTTAGCTAGGCCTCTGACTGCACCTGGTCACCATTGCTCGACGCTCCATTTGACCTATACCAAGTCAGGGGAGTTTAGAGACGACATGTTGCATGATTTCACTACCTTTCAGTTCAAACAGAGAACTCGCGTCACATCTGGAAGAACAGACTTGTGGAGATCTCTGTGTAGGTTGTTAATTTTTGATATAACAAGGGGAATGTCTAGATCCAGGAGTGATTACACTGCGCCACCGGTGCTCAGCTTGTGATTGCACTTTTAAGGAGGACTTTCAATACCCTTGTCGTTGTTAGGTGCCATTGAGTTAGCTATGACCCATGAGCACCCTGTGGACTAGAGAATGAAGCACTGCCTGGTCTTGCCCAATACTCACAGCCCTTACTCTGCCGGAGCTATGTGTTGCAGTCACCGTGTTGAACTTCTTTCTCTTATTTTGCTGCCCCTTCGCTTTCTCAAGCATGATGTCCTTCTCCAGAGACTGGTCTCTCCTGATAACATGTTCAAAGTCATATCCTTGCGAATGTAGGTTTTACTATAAATCCTAACTATGTATACTGTATTACCTGAGCACCTTCTGGTATGAAGATGTCATCCATTTGGAAGGGTCTCAGGGGTAGTCTAATATCTGCGACTATTCTAATGGAGGAGAAATTAGAGACCTAAACATTTAAAGAACCAGGGTTGGGCTGAGCCCCGGTGGCGTAGTGGTTGTGCGCGGGACTGCAGCCCACTGGGATGGAGGTTCAATTCCAGCAGTGGGGCTGGGCCTCCTACTCTCACCACCGGAGAGCAGTGATGCTCCCTCCCCCCCCCCCCCAAAAAAAAAAAAAAAAAGAACCAGGGTTAAAGCTTGTTGATAGGGACCTTCTGACTCAGTTGAGTTCTGACTCAGCACCTCTATGTACTCCAGCATAAAACATCACCTGGTCCTTTGCCGGACTCAGAGGTGGTATGTTTGAGTCTGTGTCACAGCCACTATGTCATTCCATTTCATCGAGGGCTTTACCCTTGTTCGCTGCCCCTCCACTCTACTAAGGATAATGTCCTTCTCTAGGAACCGGTCTCTCCTGATAACGTGCTTATGGTATGCAAGACGAAGTCTTCTCGTCCATGCCTCTCAGGTACATTCTGACTGTATGTTTTCCAAGACAAATCTGTTTGTTCTTTTGGAAGTTCATGGTACTTTCAATATTCTTCACCAACAGCATAGATCAAATGCATCATTTTTTCCTTTGATCTCCCTTATTCAACTTGCACACGCATATGAAGTGATTCAAAATACAATGGCTTGGGTCAGATGTACCTTAGTCCTTAAAGGAGTGTCCTTGCTTTTAAACCCTTTGACGAGGACTCAGACATCATTTGATCACTTGCTGTTTCCATGAGCATTGATTATGGATCCAAGAAGATACTGTTGTCAGCTTCAGTCTTTTCTCTGTGTGTCACGATGTAACTTTCGTTCCAGTTGGGAGGGTTTGGGGCTTCTTTGCATTGAGTTGTAATCCATACGGATTCTGCCATCCTTGATCTTCACCAGCAGGCGCTTCCGAACGCTCTTCACCTTCAGGAAGGGAGGTTGGGTCATCTGTATATTGTCGGTTGCTAACAAGTCTTCCTTCAATCCCGATACCACATTCTTCTTCATATCATCAAGTTTCTCTGATTATTTCCTCAGTATACAGATTGAAGAAGTGTGGTAAGAGGATATAACCCAGACAGACACCTTTCCTGATTTTGAAGCATGAAATATTCCTTTGTTCTGTCCACATACCTGTCTTTCGATCCATGTACAGGTTCCTCATGAGCACAGTGAAGTAGTCTATATTTCCCTTTAAGACTATCCTTAGTTTGTTGTGATCCACTCAGTTGAACGCCTCTTCAGAGCCAATGAAAGACGAATAAACGTCTTCCCAGTATTCTCTGCTTTCAGCCAGATCCATCTCACATTAGCAATGATATCTCTTGTTCCTTTTCTTCTGAATCTGGCCTAAAACTCTGGCAGCTCCGTGTCAATGTTCTGATGCAAGTGTTGGATGACCTTCAGCAAAATTTTGCTTGCGTGTGATATTAATGTTATTGTTGCACCATTTGTCTGTCCTTGAAAGTTGGTGATGCATAATTTTGAAAACTGTCAATGTATCTTAAACTTGTTAAGCATGTCTTCGTGCCGCTTGTTACAGGAGCCCATCACAAGTGTCAAGAACACACAAAGCTGCTCATGTAATATACAAGTGTAAGTAAAAGCAGATTGCTGTGCTCGCTTCGGCAGCACATAGACTAAAATTGGAATGATACAGAGAAGATTAGCATGGCCCTTGCGCAAGGATGACATGCAAATCCGTGAAGTGTTCATATTTTTCTTTCTTTTTTTTGTGGGCATCACTGCCTCTGGTAGTCGTGGGCCTTACCCAGTGCCACTCCTGAGAGCCGCTGGATTTGAACCACCAAGCCTGCGGGCTGCAGTTCCACACTTAACCACTTATGCCACCAGGGCTCAGCCGTGTTCACATTAAAAAAAAAAAAAAACAGAACTGCTACAAAGTTATAGAAGCCCCTTTAAATAGAAATACTAAAATGTGAAACTATTATTTCTCAACTTAGCTTCCATCTAAGTCTGTATACTTCTGAAGGTATTATTTCCATTTCTTTAAGATGAGACTTTCTTCCCCCTGGGGAGAATTCGGTCTCAGAAACCCACCCTGACCTATGAGGACCCTATGATTCAGAATCTGCTCAGTGGCAGTGCAACTACTTGCCTGAGGAATTCTGTTCTCTTTAATACATACCACCAAAACCAGCTTTCACATTGTCACGGGACACAAGTGTTCTCTGAGCAATAGGTCTCAATTGGTCAGTATCAATAGATAAAGGTCAGAGCTGTAGAGCAGATAGGGTAAGGTTTCCTAATTAAAATCTTGTAGAACAATCCCTATTTGCTATTGAAGATGCAACAACTGCATTGTCATAAGGAGACGATTTTCCTCAGTGCAACTTTCCTAGGCTTTTCTCACCAGTGTAGTTTTCAGTTTTCTAAAAACTTTTTCATAAAAAGTCCCCATAGGACTGAGTCCCGGTGGCGTAAGTGGTTGAGTGCGGGACTGTAGCCTGCGGGCTTGGCGGTTCAAATCCAGCGGCGGCTCTCAAGAGAGGCACTGGGTAGCGCCCACGACCACCAGAGGCAGTGATGCCCCCCCCCCAAAAAAAAAAAAAAAACTTAAAAAAAAATATTTTTAAAAAAGCCCCCATAATGGTCCTGTGTTCTTAAAAAAAATCTATCAAAACTACTCCTTTAGAATACCCAAAACAGAACAAAAAGCAGTTACTGTAACCTTCTAAATTGACCCCCTTTCTTCTATGAGTTTCACATGCCCAGCAGATGCCCTTGGAAGCCATGGTTTTGATGGGCCATTGTCTAGTTTTTAAACACTCTAACCAAAGACAAGTGAATTTCTTACAGAATGTGTCTGAAACCACCTTTTGATCGCAGAGATATGTTTAGACACATTTTGATTGGAGTAAACATGTGCATGTGTGAACTGGAACCCCAGTAACAATACTTTTCAACTTGTCCTCCTGCAAGATAACATCACCATGCTTTTTAGGCAACAGAGTTTTATGCCATCATAGGTGATAATAAATATAAGACCATTGAAAAATGTTAATTAAAAGTTTAATTGGAAGTATAAGTTTAGAAATACACTGTTTTACTCATCTATATTAGAAAGCATTTTTGATCTTTAAAGGATTTTATAAGCCTCCTTTATGTATGTTGGGATGCTTAGCCACAGTTTATTAAAATATCAGTTCATCGTGTGAGAGATCTTCTGGGTAGTTCAGAAACAGGATCAAGATAGATTTCAAAGAATAAAACGAAGTACATAATAAGAAAACTTGAAACATACTGTACCTATTTATAGTTGTATATGATGAGGGCAATGTGGTTTCCGTGGTAGAATTCTCATTCAGGAGACACTTGTCCAATTTCTGTCCAGTGCTCTTTCTTCTGCCAGTTGAGCTTTGGGCATTACAAGTTTTAGCAGAGCTTCCAGATTAAGACAGACTAAGAAGAAAGTTCCAATGATCTAGTTCCAAAAACCAGTCAATGAAAACTCTACGGAGCACAGCAGAATGTTGCTTGATGTAGTGCTACACGAGGCTGTGGTCACTACACAATAGCCACAACATTGGACTCAGACATATCGATGGGCATGAGAATGGTGCAGCACCAGGCATCTCTTAGCCCTGCTGTACATAGCCACAATGTGAGTCGGAGCTGACTTGGTGGTTAACTAACAACAGGGCATAAAGAGATAGATGAGTTCTAGATTTTGCAGTATAGCCTCCATGATGTGAGTAACAGCCCACTGAGAGTTTCTAAGCAGAAATATGACAATGCTGTATTCTACAAAATTAAGCCATCACATAAATAATGGACACTGTGTAATGTGGATCTGACTGTTGATGTTGGCAATAAGAATGAAATGGCAAGAGATATAGATTGTTAATTGAGTTTAGAATCAAGAGGGAGAAATGAACAATTGATGGCTTCTAGTGTATAAGCTCCATCATCCGGGAGAAAGACAATTTTATTAACAGAAGTGGGGAAAACAGAATATTATGGGGAGAAAGGCAGAAAGGTGATGATTTTGATTTTTAGGTTACGGCAAGACAATCCACTGTAAGAATGTGTAGTAGAAAGTTGATTGCATCTCTTTTTTTTTTGGCATCACTGCCCTGGTAGGAGTAGGAAGCCCAGTCTTGCTCCTGGAGAGCTGCTGCTGGATTTGAAGCGCCAACCCTGTGGGCTGCAGTCCCACACACAACCACTATACCACCAGGACTCAGCCGATTACATCTCTTAGATGAGAGTCCTGGGTGACAACATTTCTAGTTTTGTGCCGTTAGGACCAATTGGCCCCCAAGGATACCATCTTCCAGCCAACAGAAGAGGCAAGTTTTGCTTTTCTCTGACTGACTCAAATCAGACTCATTTTAAGTGGTAGGGAATTATTTACTAATACAATGTGATGCTCATGTTGACATTGAAATAGAATTATATGAAATCTCTGTAATTTTCTTTGTGAGAAATTATGTGATATGTTTTAGCTACGCTGAGGAACTAGTGTACATCCTCTTCTTGATTGATAATAGAATGCGGTGACACGAGATCATTGGGTTCCTTTTCCTGATTTCCATGAAGGTCAGAACTCAATTTGATGCTGACCTTGATATTTTCTGGTTAATATATTTCATTTTTTCTTTTTCCTGGGCCAGAAATTTCTTTCACTATTCAAGTGACATTGTGTATGTTCCTTATTATAAGTCTTCCTATGAGTTACAGATAAATTCCATTTATTATAGCCACTAAGCTATTTGTGAGGGGCTGAGAGCATGTCCCCTCAGCACCTAGCATAATTCCAAGATCATAGGAGGTATTCAAAAAAATTTTTTATGAAGCTCCAGACAAGTCCGAGGAAGTGCAAAACATGAAAAACTAATAATAATTTGTAAATGTTCAAGGGTTCATGAGAGAGGGAGGAGGGGGAAAATGGGGAGCTGAGACCCAAGGGCTCAAGTAAAAAGAAAATGCTTTGAAAATGTTGACGGTCTTCCTACTCCCACCAGGGCAGTGATGCCACACACACAAAAAAGAAAATGATGATGGTAACTTATGTGTAACTGTGCCTGAGACAATGGGTGTACGCATGGATTGTGATAAGAGTTGTATGGGCCCCCCCAAAAAATGATTTTTTAAAAAGGGTTTAGTGTTAAAAACAAAAGAAAACTGTAAAAGCCAATCTGTTGCTGTGGGTGATTTTAACTCATGGCACCCCGTGGGTCCCAGGAGACCCGTGCTGCTTTGTGTTTCTGCTGGCTGATTTTCCCTTTTCATCAGTAGAGCACCATGGACTCCCATCTCTAATCTTTCCGTTAGCAGCTGAGCAGGATAACGGCTTATATTACGCAGGAAGTTTGTTACGTTCATAAATCTTTAGATTTCAAATTTCATATACCGAGTGCCTCGGACCCAGTGAGGCCTTTGTTTGCTTGTTTTAATGAAGGAATAAAAAATGGTCCCAAATGATTCCGGAATGACCATCTCCTATGTGTGGCATAGAAACCAAATCTGGTACGGACAGTGTTGGACCCCGGTGGGAAAGGAACTGCTGTGCCTGCTCAGGGATCAAGGCTGATTTGCCACATGGAATGTGTGTTGCTCTTCAGAGTCCAATGACAGCTCAGTCTCATGCATCATCAGGCACCTGAAACTCTCAAGATCCGTGGCCGGGACTTTTGGAGCACAAGCTTATTAACTCTCATTAGTGAGAAGTGGGCTATGCCCCCCCCCCCTCACTATTGAGGCATCTGGGATGATGGGGAATGAGATGTTCAAGATGGGCTCAAGCCAGATGTCATTGAATGGGTCGATTCTTGCTTGGTGTATGGTAGAGAAGAATTGTGCGATTTGTATAAACTAGATCACCAGGCCCCTTTGGGTTGGGTTGAACCACCAAACTTTCAGGTAGCAGTTGAGTGTGTGAACCATTTGCACCCCTCGGAGACTCGCTTATATGTTCAGACAAATCAGTGTCTTGAGTTGGAGCTATGTACATTGTCACCCCTAAACAAAATTGGGATCTTATTAGCATAGAAGAAGAAGGGGAAGTGAGTATTAACAAAGGAACAGTGTCTGCCTTCTTTACAGTTCTGACTGCCTGTACTACTCTCTCAGTATATGGAACTCACAGTCTTAGAATTTCAGTGGCTTAAGTAATTACATGCTAACAGTAAGATCCAGTGTGATAAGGCAATTCTTCCTGCAGTGACTCCTTTTTCTTGATCTACCTCCAGCTTCAAATTCTAGTCTCTGAGAGTGCTGGGTGGGCAGTGGGTGCTGGGGGTGGGGGCAGATACAAGGAAGGCACACAGCCCTGAACAGTGCTGGCCATCACTTCAGGCACATTCCTTTGTGAGTCTTAGGAAATGCTTAACTGTGTCTTCAGGGGGAGGAAATGAGTTTAGTGAGCCTTTAGCTAGCCTTCACCACACAAAGGTGATTGAAATCTAGTTAACACTGAAGACAGTCAACAAAATGGAAGACAGCCTTCTTCACAAATAACTTCATTGGAAGTTATTCATGAATGGCTTATTTCTGAAAGCTATGAATTCTTACGAGGCATCTAAAATATAGATCGTGCACTAAGTTGTGTGACTGAAAAATGTTGACTTGGTAAAAATTGTTTACATATACCAATAGATGATTTCTTTTAACATTATAAAAACAAAAAAATGTTTTTGAAGCTAAAAGATTACTACTTGGAAGATACAAGGTGGTAGTCCTTCCATTTTGTGAAAAAAGTTGAGAATAAATCAATTACTGTTCTTCTCACCTAGTTCATGGTCATTCTAGCCCAAAATTTGAGGGCTAGATTTTTTTTTGTATCACTGCCCTCTAGTGGGAGTAGGAAGCCCAGCCTTACTCTTGGGGAGCTGCTGCTGGATTTGAACCACCAACCAGATGGGCCACAGTTCCGCACATAACCACTGTGCCACTGGGGCTCAGCCTAAGTACTAGATTTATATTCTTTCATGAGCCCACATTTAGCTTTTCACTGTTGGTATGAGAGATTGCTTTAAGAATTTATATGTTTTCTAAAAATGGTTCTATTGTATTGATCTCAAATAAAATCATTCTTCAAAGAGGAAAAAGAGACATGAGTTAGTAAAGTTTCAAGCACATCATTTCTCCGCACAGCCTTCCTTGAATTCACCCAGAAAGCAGACAACATACGCTTTCTTTTGTGTCATGCAATCCTTTACTGTCATTATCTGTTGATCCTTGTCTCGACTTTCAGATGGCAGAGACCATGTACAGTTCATCTAGAAAGCACTCATTAATGAAAATGCTTGAATGTATTTGGAAACAGTAGTAGAACGTCAAAGTAAATGGAGACAAAGCTGGCCTTCAATTCATGGAAATTTTGAGTTAGAGAATTTTCTTTAAAAGTATGTTTTTCAGCCTGAGCCCCGGTGGCGTAAGTGGTTGAGAGCGGGACTGTGCCCGTGGGCTTGGTGGTTCAAGTCCAGCGGCGGCTCTCAGGAGCAGCACTGGGTAGTCTCCATGACCACCAGAGGCAGTGGTGTCCCCCCCCCCCAAAAAAAAGTATGTTTTTCTCTTCAGAATATATGATGATTTGAACTGGCTGCTCACAAAATAGTCTGTTTTAGGTTGCATGTAATCATGTCTATTAGCATTAAGTTGTATAAGAATTATGGAACAAAGACTTAAATTCTTTCATAAATTGATTGAATATGCATTGCACTTTGAATGGTTTGAATTTCATGTTAATGGAAACTAAGGAAAAGATTAATTTTTTTGGGGGGGGCATCACTGCTCTCCGGTGGTGGGAGTAGGAGGCCCAGCCCCACTGCTGGAATTGTATCTCCAGTGGGCCGCAGTCCCGCGCACAACCACTACGCCACTGGGGCTCAGCCCAGAAAAGATTAATTTGATGAATATTTGTAGTATGTATTATTTTAGTCTACTTATTGATCAAATCAATAATTACAGAATTTCTACTCAGAAGACATTCATAAATACAGAACCAAATCTAAAATTGAAATTTGGAGAAAGGCTGGAAAGATAAACTATCTACTATATTATAATTTAAGAGTGGGGACAAAGCCTTTCAGGACATTTGAAGGCTCTAAAGGGGGGAAACTAGACAGGTGGGAGAAGCCAGAAGTAAGCCAAGGGGACCTGGTTGGAGGTGTTCATCATCACCCCAGTTGGAACACATTAACTCTTCTCATTCTTTTCCTTTCTTCAGCTTTCCCTTGCAGATGAGGCAGTTTAAAAGGCACGACTTGAGGTGCCACTTTACTAAGATGTGTGTAGCGGAATCATCTCACCGAAGAAATAGAGGTGATTCGTTATTGCTGTACGGTCGTCATCCTCACGACGACCACAAAATCAAAAGCATGAGACAAGACTGATGGATTTGAATACTTCGTCATACATTTATCTAAACTTTTGCATTTTCCCCACTCAAAGCAAAAATTATAAGCCAAAGAAAATAGTATAGCTAACAGACAAATGATGACTATTGTTTTACATAAATAATTCTTACAGTCAGTAAGAAAAGGACACCCCCCCCCAACCAAAAAAAAAGAAGATGGTCTAGGGTCAGACTCCAAACCAAACTCACCACCATCAAATCTATAGCGACTCATAGCAACATTATAGGACACAGTAGATTTGTTCCCATGGCTTTCCAAGGCTGTGCATCTTCACAGGAGAAGAAAGCCTCATTTTTTCCATGCTGAGAAGCTGGTGGGTTTGAACCACCACCCCATGTGGTTAGTAGCTTCAATAGTCCATATTGCCATCAGGGCTTCTATGGTCTAGGGCACAGGTAGACAAACTATGCCTCTGGAATAAATCAAGTTTTTGTAAATTGAGTTTAATGATGACCCAGACATGCTTATTTGCTTGCATCTTACCTATAGCTGATTTTGTACTCGTTGTGATATCAAAATCAACAATTTTTACTGAAACGCTTCTCTGATCTCTGATATAGAAGACTGTTTGGTAATCATTTTCCTTTGGGATGACTTCGAATGGCCCTGAAAGTGAAAGACTAGTTGACCTCTTGAGGTTTTTCATTCATTCCATCCTGTTTTATCTTGAACTCATCTTGGGTCAAATTATTGATGGGAATGCCTATAGGCATACATTCTCTTATGCATTTACGTAATCCCCACTAGGTCAGTTCTTTTAGCTACAAATTTGTGTTGTCCTTTACAGAATAATTTGTTCCATTGTAAACAAATCTCTAAACCAAAAAACAAACACATTCATTGTTTGCCACAAGTCTATTGAAACTCATACTAACCCCATTGGATTGAGTAGAACTGTTCCTGTGTGTTTCTGAGGCTCTGACTCTTATTAGAGTATAAAGCCTCATCTTTCTCATGCAGAGAGACTCTGGTTTCAAACAGATGACCTTGAGTTTAACAGCCCTATATATAATCCACTATGCCACTAGGGCTCCTCTAGAAATCTTCAAAGTTTCCAAGAAACAGTCTATTTGTGCTCATTATCAATACTTGACTCTATAAGTCATCTGATTTTCTGTGCTTGTACTAGATTGTTGACTTTCACTAGGGCAAGCCACACACCCAAGCAATTGGTGGTACAGCTGCAGTCATAGCATGTCATCTCTGCTCTCATGTCTCTTCTGAAATTCTCCATGATACCTCAAGCAGCTCTTTCTCTAATTCCCTATGTGCCTGACCAACCGAAGCTTTTTCTTCTTGCCCAACAGTCTTATTCCATCACTCCTTTTGAGCTCTCTGAAGATGAACTTGCTTTCTACTTCACAGAGAAAGTAGAAGCTGCCATGCAGTAAATGCTCTACTTGCTGTTTTCTTTTTTTTTTAAAAAAGATCACTTTATTGGGGACTCTTACAGCTCTTGTCACAACCCATACATCATATTTGTACATATGTTACCATCATTACTTTCTAAACATTTACTTTCTATTAAACCCTGGGCATCATCTCCTCTTTTCCTCCCTCCCTCCATGTCACCCACCCTCAGGACCCCTTGATAAATGATAAATTATTCTTTTCATATCTTACACCGACCACTCTCCTCCTTCTCCCAGGTTGTTCATCCCCCTTGGGATATGGGGTGAGGGTGTGATTATGTGTTGATCATTGCAATCAATTCCCCCTTTCTTCCCTCTTTCCTCCACCATTTTCTTACCAACACTCCCACCCATGACACCTCTGTCCATCCTCGCTCCTGAGAGGAGAGAATAGTCACAGCGTGCAGGAACCCAGTCCTCCCTTCTTCCTGTTTATTGTCAGTGTTTTGCTTCTGCATTATTTTCTTTGCTGTGCTTTATAAACTAGTTCCACTCTATTGTTTTGAGAGGAGAGAAAGAATGAGAAAAGGAAAGAGAACAGAAAGGGAGGAAGGAGAGAGAGAATGAAAACTCTCTTTGGATTCCATGCTCTTCCCCAATCCTTATTTCTCCTTCCCTTTCCATCCAACTTTTATTGTTATAAAAATGTAGAGAACAGTTCATTAAAGTTGGTTACATTCACTAGATTTCATCATCCAATGTTCAGTCCCCATCATCAAAAACTCAATGGTACCTACACGAGGAGTTTTCCCTTACCTTTTCCTCCTGACTCTGGTTACTGCTGAACTCTAAACTCTCTACCTTGTCTATACCAAGTATTGTATATTGGTGAAGTGGCTGAATTGGTGGAAGGGACCCAGCATATAAAGGGACCTTGCTTAAGGGCATACCGCACTCACCCTTTGAATGGAGTGCCTGTGGAGGAATGGAAGCCCCAGCAGTGGTCAGGACGTAGGCTTTGGAGGCCTACATCCATGGAATGAAGTTGTGTCTAAAGCCACAGGAAAATGGAATATTCAGTGCCATTGCCAGAAAGAGTGATTTGGGGCTTTTGACTTCATACTATATGTTTTATGAGCTTTTATTTTTGAGTCTCGGCTAAACTCCTTAGGCTTAACTTACTAGCTTCAAAAACATTGAGCAGTCCCATCTCCTTTCTCCTCCTTACTGTACCACCTGCCATCAGATTGATTCAGATTCAGAATTACCCATAGAGAGGACTTTTGAGACTATGTTTTTACAAAGAGTGGAGTGGCAAGAGAGTTTCAGCTGCCAACCTTGCAATTGGCTATCTGACACAACTAACCCACAGCACCACAGGGCTTCTTCCTTATGGGAATGGGTATTTTATTCTTATTTGGGATGAATGTGATAAATACCTCTCCATTCTGCGTTTTATTCACACAATCACAGTTAACTGCTAAAAAACACAAGCCAGTGAAATCTCAAGAATAAGATATGAGATACTGGTATTTGTAAAGTAAACCAAATGTCATTTCTGGAAGCCAAAGAACTTTATAACAAAAATTGAAACTTATGTACACATGCTTCCATCAAACATTTGTTGATGTTTAGGTATAATCCGTTCTTCAGTATGTACTTCCTGCTTTCTCCACTCTCTGCAAGCAGGAATGTGTCATATGCATGTCGCAGGTTGTTGAGTCAGTGAACCTTCTTTCAATCCCGATGCCACATATTTCTTCATATATTCATTTTCTCAGATTATTTGCTCAACACTGAGACTGAATAAGTAGGGTGAAAAGATACAACCTCCCCCCCGCCCGTTGGTGGCTGTGCTCTAAAGGCTGCCAGGATCTGGGGGAATGCTACAGAGAGCACAGGCCATCCGAAAAGCTGTGCAGCCCAGTGGCCCAGCCTCATTTCACACCTGCAACATCTCTCTTGAAAAAAAAAGAAAAGATGTAACCCTGATGCACACTTTTCCTCTGCTTTTTTTTTTTGCCCCCACTGCCCTGGTAGGAGTAGGAAGCCCTGCCTTGCTCTCGGAGAGCTGCTGCTGGATTTGAACCACCAACCTTGTGGGCTGCAGTCCTGCACACAACCATTATGCCATCATGGCTCAGCCCCCACTTTTCCTAATTTTATACTACACAATGCCCCCTTATTCTAGTTGCGCAATTATCTTCTTGGTTTATATACAATCTCTGCATGAGCACAATTAAGTTTTCTCGAATTCCCATTGTTTACAGTGTTATCCATAATTTAAAAAAATCTACATGGTTGAATGCTCAATAAAATACAGGTAAACATATTTCTAGTTTCCTCAGTTATCATCAAGTCTCTGGTGTCAACAGTAATATCCTGTGTTCCATGCCCTCTTATGAATCTGGCTTTGAATTTCTGGAAGCTTCTATTGATGAAATATTGCAAACATTTTTTGTCTTTAAGAAATTATACTTAAAAAAAGAAATTATACTTGTGTGTGATACTGATTTTTATCATTTGATAAATTCTAAATTCTGTTGAATCACCTTTCTTTGGAATGGGCACAAATATAGATCTCATGTAGCTTCCAGATTGCTTGGACCATATAAGTGGTTGCTTCTGGTGTTGCACCTGCTTGCTTAAATGCCTCAATTGATAGTCTTTCAATTCCTGAAGGTTTGTTTTTTACCCATACCTTCAGTGCAGGTTCATCTTCTTCCAAGTACAGTCAGTTCTTAATCATATTCTACCTCCTGAAATAGTTGAACATGGACCAATTATTTTTGGTACAGTAACTGTGTTTCCTTGTACCTTACCCTGATGTTTTCTGTATTGTTCACTATTTTACCCATAGAATTCTTCAATATTTTACCTTGATACTAGAATTTTTTTCATCTCAAGACATATTGAGTGTTTTCTTCTAACTATAGATCTTTGCACAATTCATTTGTTTTCTTTCCTTTATCTTTTTTAGTCTTCCTTTGATATCATATGTTAAGCCCTTTTATATCATCATTACTTCCAGTCACTTTTGCTACACAACTTAAAAGAGAAAGGTGAAAGGTTCACTATCTAATGATACCTATTTTGATCTTTTTTATTTCTCACTGTCTTTAAAGAACTTTTACGTTCTTTGATGTCATTCAATAAATTTTCTGATTCTATGGTCATTAGTGTTTAATGTGTCAAATCTGTTCTTGAGTTGGTCCCTAAATTTAGTCAGGGTTTACTAGAGGCCATATTTTGTTTGTTTCTCTTGGAATTTTTTTTCCAGCTTCCATCTGAATTTGTAGAGAGCTGTGATGCCAAAAAAAAAAACCAACCCACAAAAAACCAAAAACAAACAAAAAAGAAACCTATAATTTCTTTAACTTTGACATTAGTGATGCCAAAGTACATAAATTTGAATAATAGTTGTAATAATTGGTCTTCCTTATAGGCACGTGACTATTATTCTAACAGTTTTGTACATCAGAATAGCTATTGAAATGGGGGGGGGGCATCACTGCTCTCCGGTGGTGGGAGTAGGAGGCCCAGCCCCACTTCTGGAATTGAACCTCCGTCCCTGTGGGCCGCAGTCCCGCGCACAACCACTATGCCACCGGGGCTCAGCCCTGAAATGATCTTTTTGATGATGACTGTAACACCATTACTATTTTTTTGGTCTTTCCTCGCATAGTCAACCATATGACTGACTCAAAATGGCCAATTTCAGCACAGTAATGCCCAGGTTATTGACCTTTGTGTAACTTCCTGTTACTCTGGGCCATACCATTCCACACCACACTATAATATTCCATGCCTGCTTTAATACTTTAGGACTCGTCTGGCTGTCCTGTTCAGTGTTGGCCTTTTTTTGTGGGACGCGATCACTCTATCATCTTGGCGTGTCTACTGTTGTAACTATATTTAGTAAACATCCGAGAGAATGCAGTAAGGTGTGTTAGGCTGGGTTGTCTAGAGAAACAAAGCAGCGACTTTCATCTATGTACAGGAAAGAACTTATATCAAGGTTTCCCAGCCCTGTCCAATTCAAGTCCAGAGGTTCATAGCCAGAGCCCTCTTCAGATTCACGTAGCTGGAGGCCGATGCTGTAGAAAGGTGGGAGGAGGACGGGCGGGAAGGAGGGAGATCTCAGGCTGGTGCATGCAGAATTACATGGATGTAAGGTTGGTGGAAATATAGCAGGGCACCCACATGGCATAGAGGTCTACAGAGTTCTGGTGACAGAAGAGTCCCACCAAGACTGAAGAAGGAAGGGCAAGAGAGAGGAAGGAAGTTCCCAGTTTCTTGTCTATAAAATATCATAACCCCTGGAAGGCATCATGAGGTTCTGAGCTGATTGGCAGGTTGGACTGTACTCTTAGAATTAATTTCACACAAATTCAGGTTGACATAAAGTCTAACTGCTACTTTTGGAAGAGAGTGAAAGCAAAAAAATGGGAAACTTATTTAGATTTAGGATTTCCCCAAAGAAATCTTAAATAATAGGTCACTTGACCTTTGGATTGAACCGAATCTGAGGAAATGACTGGATGATGAAATCCCAAAAGTGTTACTCTTACCTATGGGGTCTGTTGGTAAAACATGACGTAACCATGAAACCTGTTGAAACTGATTGAATTGTGTCAGATCGCCTTATTAAAGCTAGAGGACGCTGATGCGCTGTGGTGGTATGGTGGGTTATGAATTGAATTGCCAACTAAGAGGTTAGCAGTACAAATCCACCAGCCACTCTGAGGGAGAAAGAGGCTTTCTTTCTGCTCCTGTAAAGGTTTACGTCCTTAGAAAATCATAGACACCTCTCCACTGTCCTATAAGTTTGATATGGCTTGATGGCAGTTAGTTTGGATGCCATACAGCATTTTTTTCAAACCATGAAGTTTAGTAGTAAATGTTAAATATGGATACATTCAGTTCTTAGTTCACTTTTGTTTGGTACTTGGTGGCACTGAGAACACTTCGTGTATGAAGTATTTTGGGTGTAACTTGTTCTGGTATAAAATGTCCTTAGAACATTTAAGTAGGAACATCAATCCCTGAGTAATTCGTGGAACAAAGTATAAAAATAAGCAAAGAAAAAGAATCCTACCAGTCACAATGTATTATAATGTGGAAAAGGTATGACTTATGGACCCAGATTTCAATGAATAAAGTGACCAACAGAAATCTTGAGGAAAACACTAGCACACTGTACTCATTCTAGCTTCTCTTGATGACAATAATAATACTTCATTTCAAAGACAACTAAAACTTTGGAAATATTTGAAACGGACAAGGATGAATAGTTTCTGTTTAACTGGAAGCATGATAAAAAACTTCTAGTTGATTGGTATGTGGATTTAATTCCAAGAAGTTGCTCAAAAAATTTCCCACTAACCAGCCCCAGATAAATACATATGAATTTTAAATTCTACAATTATATGTTGTATTTTGTAAACCTATTTGAATTTTAAATTCTACAACTATATGTCGTATTTTGTAAACTTATTTGTTCACTTAAAATGAATACTTTTTTTTGTCATCAAGTTTAAATCTTGAGATAATGAATGTTTACAATACATTGCATTTTCCCTGATTCATTTCTCCCTCATATTGCAAAGTATTTAGAATTCCACTATCCTAATGCATTTTTCGTGTACTGCCTTCTAGTCTTATCCCAACACTTGCATATTGAAGCATAGTTGTAATTATTGTATAATTTTTTAGCATATGGATATGAAACAGTCTCCAAATCAGTTTCCATATGCTTATTCATATGGTAACAGTTACTTATTATTTTATTGTATAGGCCATGCAGTAATTACCTATTTCCCTATATTTGTACATTTAGCTGATTTACAATTTTCAACTGTTAAAAAATTGATAGAATGTTTAACTTTATGCATTTTTGCTTAGTGTGTGTGTATGTCTGACTTACATAGAATAAATTTCTACAAAATCTCCATATCTTTTTTTTTTTGGGGGGGGGGGCATCACCGCTCTCTGGTGGTGGGAATAAGAGGCCCAGCCCCACTGCTGGAATTGAACCTCCATCCCAGTGGGCTGCAATCCCGCGTACAACCACTACGCCACTGGTCCGTATCTTTTAAAAGCTAATCCGTTT
Source organism: Nesogale talazaci (assembly GCA_004026705.1). Taxonomy (NCBI): domain Eukaryota; kingdom Metazoa; phylum Chordata; class Mammalia; order Afrosoricida; family Tenrecidae; genus Nesogale; species Nesogale talazaci. Next base: position 54,629 of record PVJH01005079.1, on the reverse strand, counting down.
ATTTTTAACAGTTTCATCAACATGTAAGTCACGTAGCATACCTAGCAGTCGTTCAGTTAGGGTTGTGCAACTATCCCCACAATCAGTTCTAGGCTGTTGCTTTTTCCTTGTGCTCTCTGCTAACTCCCCATTTCTTGCCTACTGCACTGCCCTGCCCCTTTCAAACTATTTTTCTAGTTTTTGTCTCTAGAGGTTTAGGAAAGAGCAAAACCTCAATTGAAAACAAAACAAAAAATTTAAAAACTGGAACAAATTACCTATTGGATCAAGAGGAAGATCACGTCAAGATGTCACATTTTGACCTAACTATAATAACACACCCTACAATGTTCTCTGTCTGATAACAAGGCCTTTTCCATTGCTAGTTCGAAGTCAAAGGGAATTCACCAGAGGCTTAGACTACACAGGGAACCCTGCAAAAGGATTTTGGGCCTTCACTGTTATCCATAGCCTTTTGCAAACTGGGTGTTCAGAACGTAACCTCTGGCATCATTTCCTCCTCCCTTTCTGGATATTATTTACATTCTTGGATCACATATTCTGATGTGCTTATTCTATGTGCACTTAGCTGATTCCTCATTTAGATGGCTACTTGTTTTAAGACAAGCCTTTAAGACCCCAGACATTGTTCTTTCTGATAGTTGGGCACCAGCTGGTTTCTTCACCACCCTTTGCTATCTAGGACCCACATCTTTTGAGCTTAAACACAAACAACTTCAGAGCAGAACAAATTGCTTTCAAGTAATTCCCTTTTAATGTATTTCAGAAGCTTCCACATATGGAGAATCTGTCATTTGATGTTACTGCCCTTTTGTTTTTAACTTTTTTAAAATTGTGAATTAGGTGGAGGGATATAGTTCAGATGGTCAGTTTTGTATTTAGCAGTTTAAATTACTTACCAACCCCTCTCCCTCCAAGATGGTACTAGTTTTTTTAGTTTTCCTGATAGTTGTTTTTTAGTTTTTAGTTTTTCTGATAGTTGTTCTGATGATACGTCGAATTGTACATTTCAGCTGATGTATTGATTTGAGAATGTGAAGAAGGCCGGGAATTTTACGAAAAGATAGCTGAAAGTCAGCTGTAACCTCACAGTGCTTTAACTCAAAATTTCCAGACAGGGACACAGCACGCAGTTTAGTTTTGGCAACCTCATGTTTCTAATAGCTAGTCACTTGAAATAGCTATTTGCTTTTTTGTTTGTTTTATTTTTTCGTGGCATCACTGCCCTGCCTTGCTCCTGGAGAGCAGCTGCTGGATTTGAACCGTCAGCCCTGGGGGCTGCAGTCCCGCACACAACCATTATGCCACCAGGGCTCACCCTGAAATAACTATTTTCATTGAGATATTTCATCCCTGTACTTTTCTGGGTATATGCTGAGTAACTTTCTTTTATTTCTTTATTTATTTTTGGCATCACTGTTCTCTGGTGGTGGGAGTAGGAGCCCCTGCCCCACTGCTGGAATTGAACCTCCATCCCAGTGGGCTGCAGGCCCATGCACAACCACTACGCCACCGGGGCTCAGCCCTGAGTAACTTTATTTTAAGCAAAAAACTAACTTAAAAAAAAAAGCATTAGTATATCACTTCTTAATTGAATCTCAAAGTGACAGTCTTCTGGAGAAAGATCCCAGTGTTCTCAACATCCCTGAAACATACATTTCATCCTTTAAATAAGCCAGCACATGGGTCACTGGAGTCAGCCAGCCAGAGGGTTTTATTTTTCTGAAATGACAAGGCTCCTGAAGCTTAAATTAACTGTCTTTAGAATGGGAACACCGTGCTGCATAAGGACTGGTTGGATGATAGGACCTCAAGAGGCCTGGGATCCAGTTGGTTCTAAAGATCTACTTGTGCTTTCCTTAAACCTTACCTGTACTTTTGTCTGTGCTATAATCTGGGAATGAAGATTGTGGCCTTGTCACTAATATTTTAAAAGATCACTTTGAAAGGTTGTACAGTTTTTAAAATGAGCTCCCTTCTTGACAAATTGTACAACCTTTCAAAGTGATCTTTTGAAATATTAGTAACAAGGCCACAGGTGAGAGTACAGCTTCTTTTTGCTGTTGCAAATGAAGTTGCAGTGTACATGGATGTAAATATGCCTATGCATGTTTCTTATCTTTAGGATCTGTGAAGTATTACTATAAAATCGTAGAAACCTTTATTAAAAGTGTTGAAATGTGAAACTATTGTTACTCAACATATTGTCCTTCAAGGTCTATCCACCACTATCCATCTCTCTAACCCTTCCCCCAAAGAATTTTGTGCTCATTGTTTACATCAAAACAAAGCAACAGTATTGGCACACTCAAAGGAATAAAACCTTGTTTTTTCCCATTGTTCTTTGGGCTTGGGGAATAAATTAAGAGGCAAGATCAGGGATGCAGGATTGATAGAATAAATCTCCTTAACAAAATTACTGCAGAACAGCGTTAGTTACACTCATAGAATGAGCCTGGTATGCTGTCAGAGTGGAAGAAGTTCCTGAGTATAACTTTCATGGTCTTTTTCTCACCAGTACAGCATAATTTTTATCGTGTCCTTTAAGAGAATATATCAAGATTACTTCCTTGAAATCTCCAAGGCTCACCCCTGTGTCCTAGATTAAATTGGTACACACAGCACCCTCAGAAGCTGCTATCTTGATTGAGCTCATTTTGTGTAGGCACACTAACCACACGGGGACAAATGTGTTATAGAGAATGTGTCAGGGCTGAGCCCCGGTGGCGTAGTGGTTGTGCGCGGGACTGCGACCCACTGGGACGGAGGTTCAATTCCAGCAGTGGGGCTGGGCCTCCTACTCCCACCACCAGAGAGCAGTGATGACCCCCTCCAAAAAAAAAAGTAAAAAAAAAAAAAAGAATGTGTCTGCAGTGATTTATCGCCCACAGAAACATGTTTAAATACATTTTGTTTAGAATGAATATGTATGGATGAACTGGAAGTCTAATAGCAATAGTTTTTTACTTGTCCTCATATATTTCAGAGTAAAATTACTGGATTCTAAGTATTTCTATTTCTAACTCCATGCTCCTCATAGTATTGTGTTCAGCATTCACAATCATGCCAGCAGTGTATAAGAATTTCCATCTTCTAACAGCCTATTGTTTTCATTTTCTGGGTAATTTTAAAATTAGTGTTGTGTTTGCAGGGATGATATGCAATATTACTGTAGCTTTGATTTGCACCTCTCCAGTGGCTAATATATGTTGAGCAAATAATCAGAGAAGAAGAGCGTGGCATTAGGAAGGTTAATTAGCATCCTGTGCTATGCCCTTGCCACATCTTGCTTGCTGAAAGTGAGGGAGACTTGAAGCACCTGTTGATGGAGATCAAGGATGATAGCCTTCAGTATGGATCACAACTCAAAGCAAAGGAAACCAAAACCCTCACAACTGGACCAATAGGTCACAAACATTGTGATACGGAGAAAAGATCAAAACTGTCAAGGATTTCATCTTACTGGGATCCACAGTTAATATTGATGGAAGCAATATCTGAGATTTAACAACATATTGCATTGGGCACATCTGCTGCATACAGTCTCTTTAAAGTGTTAAAAAGCAATGATGTTATTTTGAGGAACGAGGTGCACCAAGCCAGAGTATTTTCACTTGTCTTAGACGCATGTGAAAGTTGGACATTGAATAATGAAGACTGAAGAAAAAATGATGTATTTGAATTATAGTGTCAGCCAAGTATATAGAAAGTGCAGTGGAAAGTACAAAGCCAAAAGACCAAACATCTTGGAAGAAGGATAGTCAGAATATACCACGGAGGAAAGACTTCCATCTATTTACTTTGGATACCATTATCAGGAGAGACCAGTTCCTAGAAAAGAACCTCATGCTTTGGGCTGAGCCCCGGTGGCGTAGTGGTTGTGTGCGGGACTGCGACCCACTGGGATGGAGGTTCGATTCCAGCTCCACGGAGCAAAGGCTGGGCCTCCTACTTCCACCACCTGACGGCAGTGATGCCAAAAAAAAAAACCTCATGCTTTGTAAAGTACATAGGGCAGCAAAAAGAGGAAGGTCCTTAACTTGATGAATTGACACAGCGGCTACAACAGTGGGTTCAAAAATAACAACAACTGTGAGAATGGTGCAGGGCTGAGCAGTGTTTTGTCCTGTTGCACATAGCCTCCCTGTTAGTCACTCGCACAGTGAGAGTCATCAGGTATTTGTCAGCTACTTGAGATTTTTTAATTGCATTGCTTATTTTTGTTTTAGAGATTTTGAAGTTTTCTATTTATTCTAGAGATTGGATCCTTGTCAGAAATGTTGTTAGCAAAAAATTTTTCATGGCCTTTTTTTTTTTGGCATCACTGCCCTCTGGTGGGAGTGGGAGACCCAGCCTTGCTCCCAGAGAGCTGCTGCTGGATTTGAACCACCAAGCCAGTGGGCTGCAGTCCCGCAGTCAACCACTACGCCACTGGGACTCAGCCCTTACATTCTTTTTTTTACCCTGATAATAGTATTTTGGTGAATTTTTTTTTGCAAATGAATATCCATTCTCACTACCACTATTTGTAAAAGAAACTCTTCTCCATTGAATGAACTTCAACTCTTTGTCAAACATCAGCTGTTGTTTCTAGGTTATCAATTCTGTTCCATTGGGTCTGTGTGTCTGTCATGAAGGTGCTAGGCTGTTCCGACCTTCATAATTAAGATTGATACGTGTGAGCCCCCCTACTTTCTTCTCTTTCAACAATGTTTTAGTTACTGGGACCTCTTTCTTTTCCATATTAAGTTGGAAATTAGTTTTTCTACTTCTCTTTTTTTAAGATACTAAAGTTTATTAGTGGTTCCTAGGGTCAGTATACATAAATTGGGAGTGGTGGAGGATAGCAGGGATGGAAAAACTACATCGATCCTGGAGTGGTACCCTTGCAAACATTCTTGTAATTGCTGTCAATAAGCCTTCAACCTGTAAATAATTGAACAGGCAAAAGGGGGCGACAAAAATTTTGTGGGGGCTGAGCCCCGGTGGCATAGTGGTTGCATGCGGGACTGCGGCCCACAGGGCTGATGGTTCAAATCCAGCAGCAGCTCTCCAGAGCAAGGCTGGGTTTCCTACTCCCACCAGGGCACTGATGCCATAAAAAAATTTTTTTTTTTTAATTTTGTGAAAAGCTTCCATTATTTTAAAATTTACGGGCTGAGCCCTGGTGGCGTAAGTGGCTGAGTGTGGAACTGCAGCCCACGGGCTTGGCGGTTCAAACCCAGCGGCAGCTCTCAGGAGCGGCACTGGGTAGCGCCCACGACCACCAGAGGCAGTGATGCTCACACACACAAAAAAAATTTATTTGCAGTCACTGCTGGGGTATTTCTTGCTGATGTGTTTGCAGGCTTGCACTTCCATCTGTGTGGCCAGCTACAAGGTGAAACCGCCGGCTACAAGGTGTGCAGGCTGAAGTTCTTCTCTGGCAGCAGGTTCCCCAGGCACACAAAGTGGGACTCTGGTTTTCCCATTTCATGAAGAAATGTTGTAATTTGGATCAAGGTTATAGTTATAAACTGCCCTGGACAGTTTTGACATTTTTGTAATGTGAACTCAACCTATAAGCATAGACTGTTCTTCCATTTTATATAGATTTCTTATAGTTAGGTTTTGTAATTTTCCGTGTGTAACTTTTTTGCAGCCTGGTTAGATTTGTTCCTAGGTAGTTTAATCTTTTGGTAGTTTATTCTATGGTACATGTTGTTGTTTTTTTTAATGTCCTGTTTGAGCTCTTTTTGTTAGTGACGAGTAATGTTTTCCAAAGTGGGTGGTACCGCCTCTTGGAGAGCACTGGATCTAGGTGCTCTGCACTGCAAAAGCAGATATCAACATTTTGTCTTGGAGTATGGGCTGTAGTACAAACGTTTTTAATTGCCAGTAGGACATTTAGTAACTTTCATTTTGGAAAGGGAATGGTAGGTCAAATGTGTTTAAGAATGCATGGTGTAGAGGAATCCAACTAATTTTTGTATGTTGATCCTAAGTCCTGCCATTTTGCTGAACCCTGCTATTATTTTCAACAACTTAGTTGTCAAATCTCTGGGACTTTGTGTATATAGGGTCATTTCACCCGGGGATATGGATACAAGTGACTTTATGTCTTCCTTACGAATTTAAATACCTTGTGTTTCCCCTTCTTGTCTTGTTGGTCTCGTTAAGATTTCCAATACACTGTTAATACGACTGATGATAAAGGATATCTTTGTTTCATTTCCTTTCTCCAAAGGGCATTCTCTCAGTCGTTCTCTATTTAGAATAATGTTGGTCATTGGATTTTTATATGTGCTCATAATTATACCGAGAAATTTCCTTTCTATATTCCTTTTTGCTGGAAGTTTCTGATCAAGAAAGCGTTTTTCGATGAAACATGTAACTTTCCTCTAGTTCTTAAATGCCTCCTCCCTCCTGCTATGGTGATCTGAATTCTACCTTACAAATCTGGTTAGACCAGAGGAGGTACACTGGTATGGACAGGAACAGGAAACATGGGAAATCCAGGACAGATGATCCGTTTAGGACCAGTGCGGGGAGTGGCAGTACCGGGAAGATGGAGGGAAGGTAGAGTAGAAGGGGGGAACCGATTATTAGGATCTACATATAACTTCCTTCTTGGGATGTATGGACAAAGGAAAGGGAGTGAGAGGAGACATCAGACAGTGTTTGATATGACAAAATAATAATAATTTATAAATTGAGGGTTCATGAGGGAGGGAGGAGCGGGAAGGGAGTAGAAAAAGGAGAAGCCTAGTACCTGGGGCTTAAGGAGAAAGAGAATGTTTTGAAAATGATGATAGCAACAGCTGTACAAATGTGCTTTGCATACAATGGATGGATGTGTGGATTGTGATAAGAGCTGTAAGAATCCCCAGTAAAATTAATTGAAATTTGATATAGAGCTAATCAATTTGGAATCCCTTACAAGCATTTTTCAAGTTATGATTCATTATTTTAATGAGATTTAGTTAAGATATTAACTTCAGGCAGATAGGCTAAAAGACTCAAAGATATAAAAATGTTGAGTATGTGATCCAATAACATGAACACAGAGGTTATAAGATTGTTCCAATTGATTTACTGTTTTATTAGTGTAGATGCATACACTTATTATATACCGGTACTGATCTCTAAGAGGACTGCTATCAGTAAAGAAGCAAATATAAGAAACTTGAAAATTTCCATGACAATTTCTTGATGAGTGGTATACTCCAAGCAAGAGCATGAAAATGACTGCCTAATTAAGTGGATGGCTACCCAAGTTCCTTCTACCTTTGGCAAAAAAATTTAATTTAGCAAACATATTTAAATGCCCACTATTTAAAGTATTTTGATTAGGAAGAGAGGACAAACCAACTTTAACCACACACTTTTGTCCTTTGTCAGGTTGGTCAGTCGTTTGTCAATTATATACAGTTAATACTGTTAAAGAGCGAGGAACTCCTGCTTATATGTGGAAGATCAAAGAAAGTAATTTCCCCGGTAAAAAGAGGGTCCAGACTCTCTTTTATGGACTGAATCATATCTGCAGGAATAAGAATGAAGACACAACATACCCAAACCTCCAGGACACAGCAAAAGCAGTGCTCAGAGTAAATTTCATAATAAATGCACACATTAAAAAAGGAGCAATATTCAAAAGCAACAGTTTATCCCGAAAACTTGGACAAATAAATAAGGAAGAACAAAACATGTCCACACTCACCAGAAAATATAGAAATAACGTTTCTAATTTCTTCTTTTGTCATGGATCAATTTCAGTTTTCCACTTGTATTAGGTTAGATTGGTAGTGAGTTGCTAGAAATTTGTTATTAAAAACAAATAGTAGTTCTCAACAATGACAAAGCCCAGATTCAGATTGCTTCACTGGAGAATTCTGCCATACATCAGAAAAGTTGATGTGATTATCACATACTGTATATACTTCAGTTTAAGCCAAGTGTTTCAGTACATTTTAAATACAGTTTTTGGGTAATTTTAGGTACCTCAGCCTATATTCAGGTTAGCTTATACTCAAGTATATAGGTACTCAAATATTACAGTATATATAAAAGGGGAGAACTATTACCTATGAAGGCAGCAAAATCTTGATACCAAAGTCAGGCAAGTACATTGCTAAAAAAATAAAATTATAGATTAATATCCTTTATTTTTTTTGGGGGGGGGGGGAGCATCACTGCCCTCTGGTGGTGGGAGTAGGAGGCCCAGCCCCACTGCTGGAATTGAACCTCCGTCCCAGTGGGCCGCAGTCCTGCACACAACCACTACGCCACCAGGGCTCAGCCCTATTAATATCCTTTGTAAATATAAAAAAAATTCTCCACAAAATTCTATCCAGCCATATACCCCAAAAATGACATTTTATGATTGGGGAGGGGGGGATTCAGACCATGGATGCAAACAAGGTTCAATATTAGAAAATTTATCAATGTAATGCACCACATAAGTAAAACAAAGGGAAAAAGATCATATGATCATCTCAATAGATATAGAAATGGCTTTTGATGCAGTAAAAAGCACTTTCTCTTTTTTCCAGTTTTTCTTTCTTTTTTTTTTTTTTTCAATTAATTTTTTTGTCCCACTTCATTTGGGCTTCAGTAATTCCCCTTGGTAGTATTACTCTTGATTAAGCCCTACCAGGCCTCCCACACCCTCCTCGCCACCAATTTTGGATCACTTGTTGTTCCCTTGTCCCTGGTTTTGTTAGCACCACTTCGTTTTCCCCACATCCCCTTCTCCCATGTCTCCCCAGAACCGATGGTTCCAAAAACCAATGACAAAAATGAGAAAACCCTGTAAATAGTTCTTGGATTGTTTGTTGATTTTTAGGAGTATTTTTCATTTGAGTCTGATGGCGTGCCACAACCTGGCCCCACAGTCTATTTTTGGCATTCCTCAGGACTTCCTTGTTCTGCTCTCCTTGCTGTTCTGTTGCCTGCCCTTACTGTTCTGTCTTGGTGTGGTGGGGTCAGACCAGGTGTAATTCCCACACTGTGTCTCCAGTGTTGTCCCCTGTAGGGCTATGGGTCAGTGAGGGATGTGGTGTCTCTTAGTGGGCCCAGCCATATGGTTCTCTCTGTGCACTGGCTGCTTTGGGCAGGCCTATCATCCTCAAGGCTTGATGGGGCATATGTGCTCCACTCTCTCTTCCTCCCCCTCCATATGTGCCTGTGTGCTCTGATCAGACCTGGCTCTCTCGCTGAGCTGTGTCGCTTCAGTGCCATTCCCTGAAGTAGATTCTTCTGGGGGTAGGTTGGGCTATCCATGTAGGTGGGATTGGGACCAGCCCCTCAGACCTCTACTGGTTTCCTGCTTCATGCAGGTGTTTTTGCACTCACAATTTGAAGCACTGGGTTGAAGTCTGGTCCCTCCTTCCCTGTAGCATATAAACAATAGCCTCCCGTTGGGTGGGTTAGTGCCCTGTTCCCTACCTTTCCATTTCTCCCCTTTCCCCCCCCCCCCCTTTTAGTTGGTTACCATATATATCCCTGGATTTGGTTCGACCCCTGCCATACTACCAGGACCTCACCCCAGGAATGTTTGTATACAGTAGCTTTTCCCTATGCCTCCTTTGCATTCTTTTTAAAACTTTACCTCAGTGGACTCTTGTACTTGACCTTTTGTGCTTGGCTTACTTGCTTAGCACAATTTCCTCCAGGTCTTCCCATGTGACAATGTGCTTCGTGCATTCATCACTGCTTTCTGGGATGCGTAGTACTCCACTGTATGTATATACCACTATTTTCAAATCCATTCGTCAGTTGATGGAAATTTCAATTCCTTGCAATTGTGAACTGTACCACGATGAACATTGGAGCACAGCTGGCCTGGCCATGGTCTGTTTCATGCCTTTTCTGGGTATATGCCCAGAAGGGAGATTGCTGGGTTGTATGGTAACTCAATCACCGTCCGTTTTAGATATCGCCAAATCGATTTCCATAGTGACTGTGCCTACCTACAGGTCCACCGACAGTCGAGGAGAGTTCCTGTCTCCCCACAGCCCCTTCAACACTTGTTGCTTTCTTATTTTTTGAATTGGGCTATCTTTGTGGGTGTTAGGTGGTATCTTGTTTTTGATTTGCATTTCTCTTATAGATAATGATAATAAACATTTTCTTATGTTTTTTGGATATTCTGATTTCTGCCCTTGTGGAACTTCTGTTCCTTTGTCCACCTCCTCAGAGGGCAATTGTTTTTTTCTTTGTGGAAGCTAGCAGAATATTTTAGATTTTAGTCTTTGTCTGATGTGTCATTGCTAAAGATGTTTTCCCAGTCTGTGGGTTCTCTTATTACTCTCTTGGTGAATTCTTTCTTCAGTATATCCCATTTGTCAATTTGTGACTCATCTGTATTTGTGTCCTTCCCTATTTCTTGCTTTCTTTTTTTGGGGGGTGGGGGGGCATCACTGCCCTGGTGGGAGTAGGAAGCCCAGTCTTGCACTGCTGCTGGATTTGAACCACCAACCCAGTGGACCGCAGTCCCACACAGCCCCAATGCCACTAGGGCTTAGCCCCCCTATTTCTGATAGCCTATGTCTGCCCTGTACCAAAGTTCTCAGGTTAGTCCCAATTCCCTCATTGATGACCCTACTAGTTTGGGATTTTATCTCAAGGTCTGTGGTCCACTTTCAGTTTATTCTTGTGCATGGAGTGAGATGAGGGTCTTGCTTTGTTTTTCTGCAGGTAGTTATCCATGTTTCCCAGCACAGACCTGTTGAAAAGGAAAAGGCTTAGAAACATATCATGGTGCTGATTTGTACATGTGACAAATGTACTTCATACCCCTGAATTGTGTGCATGAAATGTAAATGTTGTGCTATATATAGATTAACCACAGTTAAAAATAATTAGGCAAAGATGTTAATATGTACAAAGAAAGGAAAAGACTGACTTCATGCTAATACTGTTGTTTTTCTTAAGTTTGTTCTTAAGCATAGAATCAGATTTTTTGAGAGCTGAAAAGAACCCTTTACTATAAGTCGGAAGAACTTTTGTATATGTTCAGTTTTTAGATAAATTCTGAGGATATATAGTAAGTAATAATTTTTAATAAAAAGGACTCTCCTGAACTTGCTTGACAAATCTTGGGTAACACTTCACCTGTCTTGACTTTAACAGAGGAATTCTATTGTAAAATTGAACTTTAGACAGTGCCTAAGATCTTGTTTTTTAGCCAGTAAAACTGTAGCACGAGTATATATGGTTCTTTGTGTGCCAAGACACATGTAAGAAAAGTGGTGAGGGTCATGTGAACAACAAACAGTTTTGGTATACATCAGACTGGAGACATACTTCTCCCAAAAAAGGCACCCACTCCAATTTTTTCCAACGACTCTTCCCTCTTCCATGGGATAATGGATGCAGACCTCCCCCAAGTCTCTTCCTCTCACTCTCAAGCCCATGTGTGTGAGGGAGGGCGTTTGAGAAGAGCCTGATGACAGGGACCTGCCTTGGCTGTAGACACTGTTCATCTCTCACCGTTTTCTGTGCGTACCGTATGGAGCTGTGTCTCCTTAGGTTAGGGTGTGGTGCTGTCACAGAATGATCACCAGTGGGTAGCTTACACACAGGGATTGATTCTCTTTTAGTGTGGGGGCTGGACGTCTGAATTCGGATTACTGGCTCTAGAGGAAACCAAATCGTGGTTTTCTTTTAGCTATGGAGAAAGATGATTCTCACCTTGTAACATCTGTAGGACAGATGCTATTTGGAAGTTTCTGAGTGTCTTGACATTCATCTTCCCCCGGTCTGGGAGATTCAGAGCAAAGGAACTCTGGGTTGAAAGAGTGCACTGTGCACCCAGCTTTTTGTTTCTCCGTGGTACTGAGCTCACTCTGTTCATGTCTCTTCTTTTCCTCTCTGCTAAGAACAAAAGATGGTTCAGACTAGCCCAGGGGAAACTCCTGACATCAGATCAGTGCTGTTATCTGAGGAATGGTTTTATATCCCACCCTAATCATCTAATCCCCTTATAACTGATTAGCTGGCACATCAGCCTGTATAAGTATCAGTCATTACATAACTGCCAGACCACTGAGAATCATGGCTCATCCAAGTTGATACATATTTTGAGGGATACAGTTCAATCTGTGACATTCTACCCCTTGGGCCCCCCAAAACTCATATCCCTGCCATAAGCAAAACCCTTTTACCCCATCATATCATCCAAAAAGTGGGAAGTCGATTCCAAATTCCACCCTGGGGCAAAATTCCTCTTCATGTGTCACTTTGTTCAGCATTCAGGAATTGAAAAAAGCCAGTGGCAAAGAAGCACGATGGGCTCAACTCAAGGAGCGGTGGTGAGGATGACTCAGGGCTGGGCAGTGATTTGTTCTGTTGTTCATGGTGTTCGGTTGCATATCAGGCATTCAGGGGACTCTGATTTACTGTAAGGAAGCTACTAAAAATACCTCTCATTCCTTTAGTGTCCCTGAACTGTCCCTAGGAGCCCTGGTGGTGTAGTGGGTTATGAATTGGGATGCTAACTACAAGATCAGCAAACGATAGGGCTTCTGCTTCTGTAAACATTTCTAGCCACGGGAACTCAGGAGGACAGCTCTGTTCTCTTAAGGAATGTGCTGTGAGTCAGAACTGAGTTGATGGCAATGAGTTTTTAATATAACTGTTTAGATAGCATATCAGTGACGTTTGCTTCTTATTGGCTTAAATAGTTATTTGTGCTGGTTGACTTTATAGTCAGTCTTGCCTTGGATTTTGTGGACAGAGCACCGTAATCCATGTTTATCTGAACAGTCGGAGTGGAGTCACTGTGATTGCCTGGATAGTTTTCTGCTCTATCTAGACAGTTAAATCAAAATCATGTTGCCTATGGGTGCTATTTGATGGTGGCAATGCCATTATCATAGCAGCTGGATGCATTCTTGGTTGGTACTAAGGGCCTCTAAAATTATGAGAACATAGAGACTTTTTTTGTTGTCAACACACAGTGTTTCTAGAAAGTGCGAAAGGATTCCATCAGAACTACTTTTTTTTCAGAGCGAACGGCACCTTACCTGCATTGACTGAAATAGGTGAGACTCTAAGGGTTTAAAGGACTAAAAGTGATTGTGGCGATGATAGTACAACTCTTTTAAAATAATGTGTTACCTACTGCAGTGTATGTGAATTATTTGTCAATAAAACTATAAAAAGTAAATTTACAAAGGAGCCCTGACGGTGTGGTAGGCTACCCGTGAGTTGGACTGCTAGCTGCAAGGTCAGGAGTTCTAACCCACTAAGCCAGTCCTAATGAGAAAGCTGAAACCGTCTGGTCCCATAAAGATTTATAGCTTTGGAAACTGTATGGACGGTTCTTTTGAGATGAAATCAGCACGATGAAAGTGAACTTAGTCTTTGGTGCGCATGTGTGTAAAACTTTCGCTAGTGACTTCTCAAATTACAACTTTGCTGCTAACAAGCTTCTGGAAAAAAGCGAAGTGGAGGGAGGGCAGTAAAGTAGGATTTGGCTTGGGGTACGTGACATTATAAACATCTAGTTTCCTGTCTCATTTTGTTAATTACTATGAACTACCGAATGGACCATTTAAATTATCTTCTAAATATAGCCCAAAGAAAGAGGGGGGGGGGCGGAGAGAAAGAGTTGATGAATGATGATGGTAACACCATATTTTTTTCAATGGTAAAATTAGTTTTTTATGCCTTCTTTGATACTTAGGTTGGTTGTAGATGATACAAAATATGTGGCTCATCTTTTGGCATTTAGATAACTAAGTTTTAAAAAATTCGTTTTGATACCGCAATACTATAATACTACTGTTGTTACTTGTAAAAATACAGCTTTGATAGATGCTTATTGAATCCTTAAAGAGTCTCAATCGCACTAGGTTTAAGAGCTCAATTGCTAATCGAAAGGTTACTAGTTCAAACTCAACTCTGGCTCTGTAGAGGACAAAATGTGGTGATCATCTACTGGAGACAGTACAGTTCTCCTCTGTCTTCGATGGTCTCTGTGAATTGGAATCAACTAAATGGCATCCGGGTAATTCTTACCTACTAGCCAGGTGGCTGTATTTCCCTCTTCTAAATTGCGGTTTGGATTTTTCCCTGATCAAAATAGAAGTTCACATCTCAAGCTTATCTTGCTTTACTGTATAAGTTTCCATTGCTCTGTGTTTTTTTCATGAGACTGCTTTTCCTTTTGAAAGTTCTTTTTAATCAGCCACATTTGTCCTGCTGACAATAGGATTTATCCACACTCTATTCTTTTTTTTCTTCCCCCCTATTATCATGACCTTAATTCTTCCTTACAAATTGTATTAGACCAGGACATACACACCGCTACAGAAAAGAGCCTACTCTAGTCTACAAATAAAGTTATCTATATTCCTGATGGCATTCACCTGCAAAAACAAGACAAAACAAGACCCAACTATTTCAAAGCCAAGAGTCTGTTCTTCGGTCAGGTGATCATAAATCATAACCTCGCCCAATTTCATCCCACCCCACTCCCCCAGCCAGACTGAGGACTTGGTAGCATTGTTCTGAAACTCAAGTGTTCTCCACATCAGTGACTTTGTACACCCTGTTCCCTCTGCTCTCTAGAATGCTGTCCCCTCCTCTCTAGAAGTGTGAGGAAAGTTTGACTCATTTCAGCTTTCACATGTTACTTCTTCAGGGAAGCCTTTTCTGACTTGCCCACCTGTTGTCTTAGAGAACAGGTCTGAGTGGGAATACAATCTGTTTCACCGAAGAGCAAGTGTCTTCTCCCTTTAGGTTCTTAGCACCTGGTGCAGTATTGAGGACTCAATGTATGTTTGCTGACTGGCATAATGGTGAGAGGTAGCCTTTGTCATTTTCACGTATTTATACTGTTGAGGAAGGAAGGAGGAAACAGGCACCCCCCACCCCTCGCTACTTGGGAATACAATGAGGACGAAGTCTCTGCCTGAAGCAAAATGGGTATCAGTGGTGGCCTCATCGAGTCCCGTAGACTGGCCTGCTTTTCTTGTTCCGAGTCAGTTGACTCCTGGTGACCCCCCGTTTAACAAAACGAATGTGGCTTAGGCCTGAATGTGGATTCATGGTCATCAGTGTATTTGAGTCCATTGTTAGAGCGATTGCGGCATAACTTCTCCCTGAAGGCTTCCCTCACCTTCCCTTGACCTCCACTCTCCCAAGCCTGGTAACCTTCTCCAGTGATCACTCTCTTCTCATGTTATATGCAAAGTAAGCAAGTCAAAATGGAGGATGATGTTCTGTGTTCAATAGGGTTTTCTATGGCTAATTTTCAGAAGCAGATGACAAGGTTCGTCTCTTGGCCTCAAGGGTCTGCTGACATCTGTCCACCATGGATGACCCTGCTGGTCTTTGAAAAACCGCTATCGTAACGTCCAATCTCACAGCAGCACAAAATGGCAAACTACTATGGCAAATGGAGAGGTGGTGGTTTATGTTAAATGCTTGCATTTTTTATGAAAACTAAAACCTTAAAGTAGGAGATGAAATTAAGACTAATAGAGAATTCAGGGTGCAGTTTATGTTTTCGAGAGCTCTTGAAAAAAGCCCTGGTGGCAGGAGTAGACAGGCTATGCCCTGAACTGCTAGCCACCAGGTCAGCAGTTCAAACCCACTAGCTGCTCTGAAGGAGGAAGATGAGGCCTTCTGCTCCCATAATGATTTTCAGCCCTGGACGCTCACAGAAACAGTTACACTGGGTCCTGCCACGTTGCTGCGAGTCCGAGTGGACTCATGGAAGTGAAAGGGTCCTGAAAGCACAACTATAGCCCATGCGTCTGAGAAATTCTACTTAATAGTACTGGGGAGAAGGAAAGCTGTGTTACAAATAACCAAACCTAGCCTCTGAAATCAGAAGTACTAGTTTACATAGTTTATGCTGGATATTTGCATAATATGAACTCAGTTATGCGAATGGATTTTGATGTCGTTTCCCGTTTCTTCCTCTCTGAGAAGCTGGTGATGGTCGTTACTGATCCTCCAAGAACAGGGAACCATGATGGGAGATAAAGTTCCTTCTTTGGATCCTACATCACTGAGCTTTAGGCCGCCCATGCTGGCTCGTCTGCTCCTTAATTCAGAACTTAAGTAGAAATCACAAAAAAGTAGAAAAATTCTTGTTTATTGCTTGTTTGTCTTACAGGTGGGAGGTACTCACGGAGCCCGGGTGGCGTCATGGTTACTTGTTGGCCTGCCAGCTTCAATGTTGGCAGTTCAAGATCAACAGCTGCTCCTTGGGAGAAGGGCAAGGCGTTCTACTCCTCTGGAGAGTTTCAGCCTCAGAAACTCTACAGATGCTATGAGTCACCATGGACTCGATGGCAGCGAGTGTGGGTTTTTGGAGGTATCCCTGTTATCCACTAATGCGGCTGCCTTTTTGTGCCCCTTTCTTTCCAGAGGTCTCTTTGTTACATAGATGCTATTTGTCTTGTGAGATACGTGCACTCTAACAAGAGAGGTGAGATCCTTTTCTGGTTCATCAGCATGCTGATTGGCTCTTCACCCTCTGTGTGCCATGTGCCTCCCTTCATCCTTGTTACCACACTGGGCACGTTAGCCGTCTGACATAAAATAAATAAATAAATAAATAAAGATTAAAAAAATAAATAAAAAAACAAGACCAGTCAGCCAGGCAGTTCCTTTCAAGTCTCCTCCATCCCTGGTAGCCCTTTGTGTGTCAGTAAATTGTGCTCTCTTGGGTTTTCTTTCTTTAAAAAAAATTTTGTTTTAATTTATTGGTGGGTAAAAATACATATAACAAAGCACGCCTTTACTCAAATGTTTACGTATACAGTAGCACTGATTGCATTCTTCAAGTTGCGCAGCCATTCTTACTGTCCTTCTCCAACCCCTGCTACCCCCCCACCCCCCACCCCGTTACATAAACTTGGTGTCTCCTAGACACAACACTCCCTTTTGCCCCGCCTCCACCCCCTTGGTAACCACACAGAATATTTGGTTTCTGTATATTGCTGATTTCACTTACATGAGGTCCTAGAGTATTTGCCCATTTGCAACTGCCTTAACTCTGTTCAGCAAGATGTTTTCAACGTTCATCCGTGTATTGTGTGAACGTCATTTCTCTTTTGGACTGAACAATATTCTGTTGTATGACTGTATCAGGCTTTATTTATACATTTGTCTGTCGATGGACATTTAGGTTGCGCTGTCCACCTTCTGACTATGGGGAAAAGTGCTTGGATGAACATTGGCGTACAGGCTTCTGTTTGTGTTCCAGCCACCATTTCTTCTGGTTATGTACCTAAGGTTAGGATAATGATGCTGTCCACGATGATAAGAATTTACAGTCTTCGAAACTCTACATAGGTTTTTTTAGGAGTGAGAATCAACTGCATGGCCGAGGGTGGAAATTGGGATTCTATGCCAGTTCTAGGCACAAATTGTTATTTTTTGTCCTAAGATCACTGTCATTCTAATAAGGGCAAAGTGGTGTCTCACTGTAGTTTTGATTTTCATTGTCATCTTTTATGCCCCTGTTCACTAATTGACTAGCCCTTTGCCCATTTTAATTGGATTAATTGCCTCTTTAAAAGTTGGAGATTTAGGGCAGAGCCCTGGTGGCATAAGTGGTTGAGTGCGTGACTGTGGCCCATGGGCTTGGCGGTTCAAATCCAACAGCGGCTCTCAGTAGCAGCACTGGGTAGCACCCACGACCACCTGAGGGAGTGATGCCCTCCCCCCCCAAAAAAGTTGTAGATTTGACTGAGCCCTGATGGCGCAGTAGTTGTGTGCGGGATTGCGGCTCACAGGGTTGATGGTTCAAATCCAGCAGCAGCTCTCCAGGAGCAAGGCTGGGCTTTCTACTCCCACTAGGACAGTGATGTGGAAAAAAAAAGTTGTATATTCGAGAAGGTGTACATTTTAGATATGATACTTTTATCAAATAGATGATTCTTGAAAAGTTTCTCCTTACCTGTAAACTACCTGTTTATTCTTTTGTTTCTGTGATGTTTGTTGAGCAAATGTATTTAATTTTTAAAAATTCTTTTCTTTTTTTGTTTGTTTGTTTGTTTGTTTTGGGGGGCATCACTGCCCTCTGGTGGTCGTGGGAGCTACCCAGTCTTGCTCCCAGAGAGCTGCTGCTGGATTTGAACTGCCAAGTCAATGGGCCACAGTCCTGCAAGCAACCACTATGCCACTGGCACTCAACCCCCAAGTGTATTTAATTTTTTTTTGGGGGGGCATCACTGCTCTCCGGTGGTGGGAGTAGGAGGCCCAGCCCCACTGCTGGAATTGAACCTCCGTCCCAGTGGGCCGCAGTCCCACGCACAACCACTACGCCACCGGGGCTCAGTCCTGTATTTAATTTTTATGAGAGCTCATTTTCTATCCAATCTTTTGCTGCTTGTGCTTTTGTGGTATGTATAATTTTTGTTGTAGTTATCTAGCCCAGTTATAGTGATGCCACAGGTGGGTGGCGTCAGCAAACAGAATGGTATCCGTTCATAGTTCCAAAGGCTAGAAGTCCAAATTCAGGGTCCCAGCTCTTGTGGAAGGTTCTATTTCCCCACCAGGAACTCTTGTCTCAGCTTTTCCAGTGTTATCATAGGTATGTCCAGTATTTTCTCCAAGTAGTGACTGTCTTCTTTGTGTGTCCTTGCGTTTGCTACTAAACTCTAAAGACATTCTATCGTGAAACACCCTTGTTACTAAAACACAGATAGCCCTAGTCTCAAGTGGAATTACATCTGAAGTGTAAGGGTTAGGATTTACAACACAGATGGTAGGGGGACACAATCCAATTTGTAACAGTTCTCAGTGGCTGTTATGGGACTCAGACTCCCAACTTGAGGAGCTAAGTATAGTAGCTGTGTATACCTCTTAGTCACTTTACTCTCTCAGTGTCACTGCCACTGTGTCGATTCCAACTCAGGGACCCTATTGGATAGGATAGAACTGCCCCTGTGAGTTTCTGAGGCTGTAACTCTTGATGGGAGAAGAAAACCCTGTCTTTCTCCTGAAGTGCAGCTGTCTCTTTAGCAGCTCAACACATAACCTTGATACCACCAGGACCCCTACTCTAATGGGACAGAGATTTTAAGCCTTTTCTGAAGGAAATGCCACTGCCTACGAGTAGCTCCAGTTGAAGCAGTGCCACTATTGTATAGAACCTTCATATGAATAGGCTTTAAAAAATTGCGGGTACAGGGGGCTAGGCGATCATGAGGTATCAATGGAATCAGATAACAGCTACCAGAAGACCCCAAAAAACCCCAAACATATTGTTGAGAATGAGGGGGGTAGGATCAGAGACCCCAAACCTGTAGCTATTAAGACATCCCCTCACAGAAGGGTCACAAGGGAGGGATAGGTCGTCCAAGGCACAGTACAGCACCAATGAAACACACAGTATTCTTCTGTTCTTGGAGGGATTTTCCCTAACCCACCCACTGTCATGACTTCAGTTCTGCCTTTCAGTTCTGGCTAGACCAGAGCATGTACACCGGTACAGACCAGAGCTCCTAACACACAGAATCCAGGTCAGATAAACCCCTCAGAACTGAAGTGGGAGTAGCAATACTAGGAGAGAAGGAAGGTAGGGGGTGAAGGGAGAAAGAGGGAACTGATTACAACGATCAATGTATAACGTTTGCTACGGGGGAACAAACAACAGGAATGTGACAAAGGGAGACAGCTTTCAGTGTAAGATACGAAAACAATAGCAATTTCTAACTTGTCATGGGGCAGGCAGTTTGGGGAAAAAAAGGAGCTGATACCAAGGACTCAAATAGAAAGTAAATGTTTAGAAAATGATGATGGCAACATATGTACAAATATGCTTGATACCATTGATGTGTGTCATGTTATAAGAGCTGTGTAAGAGTCCCAATGAAAGAATTGAAAATATTGTTGGGGGAAGTTGACATTAAAAGATAATGATATTTTTCCCCCATGAACTTTTTGCAGCCCCCTTATCTATCCTGTTTGGCACCAGCAGGCTGGTTTCGGTACCAGCAGTACTTAGGGTTCCCTATTCAGCTATTGCCCAACACTTTCTTGGACCCTGCATTTTAGTGAAGTGGAGACACGTGGACCAGCAAAGCTACATGTGGACACGGTGTCCCCTGTAGAACAGCATTTGAAAAGTTGCCTATCTGCTTGAGCAATTTTCTGATGAAGCTTTCCAAAGAGGCAGAACTGAGGAATAGTAAAGAAAAAGGTGAAAGAACAGAATGAAGAAGCACGAAGCCAGTGAAGAATATTAATAAAGGGACTGTAGAAGGACAGGAATCTGCTAGGTGTGACTGCATCCGTAAATAACTCTCTCAAGGGCTGAGCCCCGGTGGCGTAGTGGTTGTGCACGGGACTGCGGCCTACTGGGATGGAGGTTCAGTTCCAGCTTCACAGGAGCAAAGGCTGGGCCTCCTACTCCCATAACCAGAAGGCAGTGATGGCCCCCCCCCCAAAAAAAAAACCAAAAAAAAAATTCTCTTCAAAATAAGTTTAACAAGCTCACTTTAAGAGGCTGTTTTTTACTTTCCTAATTAGGGTAGAGTTGAGTCTGACCCTTGTACAGAAAACTATACGTCCCAAAGCAGAAACTTGAGGATATTCTTTTTTATTGTTTTTTTTTAATTGAGATACTTGTTTAATTCACCTACCTACCTTTTTAGTCGTTGCTGTTGTTTTTCAGTTGTCAACTTATTCTTTTTTTGAGATGTCAAGTGTTTTATTTTTATAGAACCAAATGTAAAAAACCATAAAATACAACTTCCTCTAATTTTAAACACTTTTTAGATAAATATTAGACTTGCAGATACAGTGATGACAAGGACACTGCCTGGGTATAGTTGACTGTTAGAGATGTGTTTTCTGAAGGCCCTTCATTTTTTTAATCGCAATTATTAATTGGAATTTAATACATATGTCAAAATCCACCCTTTCAAAGTGTACAATCTAATGGTTTTGAGCATATTCAAAAGGGTATGCAACCATTGCCACTTACCTAGTTCCAGAACATTTTCATAACCCCCAAAAGAAAACTCCCCATTCACACTCAAGTCTGTTCCACCCCTTCCCTTAGCCCTGATAACCACGACTCTGTCGTCTGCCTCTGTGGACGTCACTGGGATGTTACAGTTTGTGGTCTTTTGTTTCTGGCTTTCCCCCATAGCACAACGTTCTTTAGGTTCACCTATGTCACAGAATCCATCAGTACTTCATTTCTGCCCTCAGGTGGTCGTGGGATAATTGTTAGACTTTTATAAGATTCACAGAATATGTATTATGCACACATAAAGCAAAATTATCAAAATAAGAGATCACATGTTATTGGTGGCTAGCCATTCATTAAAGAATCACAATTTCTTGTGAGACCCTAAATGCATTCTATGACAAATTGCTGTATTTTTATCTTAACATTATGTTCAACATCCCTAAATTTAGTGGGATTGGTTAAGTCAAGTCAGTAGTCAGCTTTCTGTGTGATTTCTTTTGTGTGCGTGTGTGTGTGTGTGTGTGTGTGTGTGATTTCTTACAGTATGAGTCAAACCAGTTTGTCTTGTCTTTCCTAGGAGAGAATAGAAACTCCCAACCCACCTTCTTAATTTTCTAAATCAGTCATTTTCAAGTCTGTTCCAACTCATGGACATTTTGTGTGTGTCAGAGTAGAACTGTGTGCCATATTTTTATAAGGAAACTTTGTGTGTGCTCTCATTTATTCTCACATTTTGACATTTCTCTTTATAATTCACACTGAAAAAACATTACAATAATTGTCTCCTTTATCATGTGCTATTCTCTCTTTTTTAATAGCCTTTTATTGTGTTTCAGATGAAAGATTGGCAAATTCGTTTTCCAATCATAGTTCATACACAGATTGTTCTGTGACTCTGGTTGCAAGCTGTGTGCTCACCCTTCAATCCCCACTTACCTGCATTCTCCTGATTGCCTTCCTGAGTTCCCTGTTCCTGCCCTTCCTTGTCTTCTCACCTTTGGTTTTAGGAAAATGCTGCCTCGGTGGTCTTGGTTTTAGTCAAAGGTGTCCCAGGTTGTCTTGTATAGTGAATTGTTCTCATGATTCACTCTTCATGGTGCTTGCTTTATTGTGTTGTCTATTATTTGACTAGAAGGTAGTCTCTGAGAGTGTCTTTAGTGTCGGGTTAGAATATTTTTCAGGGGAGTCCTCTCAGGTGTTTCTCTCATCTCTTTCACACCAGTAAGTTCAAATATTTTTTAATTTGAATTTTT
Organism: Nesogale talazaci; assembly: GCA_004026705.1. Classification (NCBI taxonomy): domain Eukaryota; kingdom Metazoa; phylum Chordata; class Mammalia; order Afrosoricida; family Tenrecidae; genus Nesogale; species Nesogale talazaci. The sequence goes on along the minus strand of PVJH01005079.1, from coordinate 32,450 downwards.
TTCGACATTAAAAAAGAACCCATTCTGGGCTGAGCCCCGGTGGCGTAGGCGGTTGAGTGCAGGACTGTGGTCCGCGGGCTTGGCGGTTCAAGTTCAGCGGTGGCTCTCAGGAGCAGCACTGGGTAGCGCCCACGACCACCAGAGGCAGTGATGCCACCTCAAAAAAAAAAAAAAAAAGAACCCATTCTAACTGGAATCTTCTAATGTGGTCTCAGTAAGAGCAGTAGGCAATCCATGGTAGATGGGCACCCTTGAGTTCTTTGGGTCTCAGTTTAGAGGCGGCTGTGGTTTACTTGGGCCTAATTGGAAAATTGCAATCTTGAGTCTTCATTTCCCTCCTTTTTCCTTTGGCTCAGATGAAAAGAGTCCAATGGTTGTGCCTTGGACGGCTCCTCATAATCCATTGGTTTTCTTTGATGGATTTTTGGAAGAAATCTTCAGACATTTCTTCCCATTCCAGAAGTTGGAGGTGAATTTACCATAGGTAACCTTACAGGTATTTGGAACAGGCTTGAGTGAAGCCACCGAGCGGACGGATTGAGAGATGGTGGGCTTTGTCTGTAGTTAGGGTCATTACCTTGGTGCCACAAAGGCAGGGACCCAAAGGCCATCTCAGTAAAGTGAAGAGCTTGGTGTGTAGGATTTGTGCTTTTGCTCAAGGAGACTAGAGGAATTGGGGAAGAGAGGTCAGTAATGGATGGGCAGCGTTCAGGAGCAGGGTCAGTTTATGTAATTGGGATTCTCAGTAATCTTTGTTCTAGAAAGGAAGGATCAAAGAGGCATGGGGAAGTCTTTGCTAAGAACGCAGTAATCACTCCAAAGGAACGGTGAGGCCCTGGGAGAACAGCTGTTGTCTGCTCATTGAGCCATTGGCCTTGTCAGTGTGCGTTAGAGACATTGCAGTCTAATCATCAGTAGAGCTGATTTTCATTTGTTCACATGGGAGAGTGATGCCCTCGCGTTCTGAGATGAAGGAGCAAAGAGACTTGGGCCTGAGCAAATAAGACACCACCAAGTTCCACAGGAGGACTGCTTACTCACCCACGGTCACATTCTTTAACGTAAGCCCTCTCAAACGGTCTTTTGAAGAATAACTTCAGGACTTGTCAGAAAGCAAGAAGTCGGCCTTCACAGTCAATTCATACATTTGATTGCAAAACAAAACCCAATACACTTACCCTCAGCAGAATCTGACTCATTATTCTTTGCCTGCTCTGTGCATGTTTTTTGTGTGTGTTTTCTCTAGGCGTTTTAAACATTGAGTAATTAATCCCTTTTCATTCATCCAGAGGGTATATGTAAACATAACTGTATTGATTGATATAATCACTCATTTACAAATTCACTATAGTGAGGCTAAAGTTCTAGGGATGAACAAGACATGGCCTCGGTAAAGTCCCTTAGAATACTCTTGTTCCATAGAGCATTCTGTAATGAGGGAGATGTACTGTTCTGTACCTCGCCATACTGTACTAGTCACAGCGCTCTTTCGAACTTGAAAGGTGATTACAGGTGTTATGATTGAGGACCTGAACGGAGCATTTTATTTGTACTTTTATTACAAATTGAAGAGCCACACGAGGCTAGTGGCTACCATAGCAAGCAGCACGACTCTTGAGACAACAATTAAGAGTATGAAACAAAGGCATTCACCATTCAGAGTTTGGTGTATGTTACAGCGCAGGTTCAATGTGATCAAGTGCTTTAGAAGCTCAAGAGACAACCTCTGCTATTGGGGGCTACAGCACAAACATCTGGGGGAGAGGAGGCAGTGGGGAATGAGACGTAACAGCAAAATAACAGTGGTCGTTGTAGTTACTGCTATGACTGTTTTAGCAAAGAGGGTATAGAATAATAGTGGTCATAGTAGTTATTGCTATGACTGTTTTAGCAGAGAGGGTATAGAGAGGATTCATCCCGGATAAAAGGCCCTGAGGCGTTAAAGACTAAGTCTACAAGTTCAGAAAATGCACATGGCATGTTGGCATCAAAGTGTGGGTTATTGTCACGTTGCCATTGTCCAAAATGGCTTTTGAAAAATTACTCTTGGAAGTATACACAGCAAAGCATACACCAGTAATTTCTACGTGTACAATTCAGTGACATTGTTTATTTTCTTCACATCGTGCAACTAGTCTCACTCTCCTTTTCTGAACTGTTCCTCGACTGTTAACCTGCACTCACTGCCCCCTAAACAGCCTGTCTGGCTTTTAAAATTGCTGTTGTCTACTTAATCCCATACAGGTAGTTCTTAAAAGAGGATGATTTTTTTTACTTTAATAAATCATTTTATTGGGTGCTCTTATATCAACCCATATATCCATTGTATCAGGGAAATTTCATTCTTTTCAAAACATTTTCTTTCTACTTGAACCCTTGATATTAGCTCTTCTTCCTCCCCCTCTCTCCCCCTTGATAAATTATTTTTATTTATTTTTTGGTGGGGCATCACTGCTCTCCAGTGGTGGGAGTAGGAGGCCCAGCCCCACTGCTGGAATTGAACTTCCGTCCCAGTGGGCCTCAGTCCCATACACAACCACTACACCACCGGGGCTCAGCCCTTGATAAATTATTATATTCGTATCTTACACCATCTGCTGTCACCCTTCACTCATGTTGTTTCTGTTGTTTGTCATTGGGGGGGGGGTTAATTAGTCCATCATTGTGACCAGTTCCCCCTTCCTCCCCCCAACTCCCTCCTACTCTTATTGTAAGAGTGCAAATTTCAAGGCAAACAATTTTTGCTAAATAAGTTAACCTGATGTTTGGTTTAAAGAAAAATTTTGGGGAGCTGCTTTTGACATATATTTAAAGATTATTTCAGGGCAACAATATTAAATGGTCATCTAGCTTCAGTGGTTCCAGAAAGTATGGTGTTTTGAAATTTATTCCTCAAGAATTTAGAATTCTCCATTTATCCCTTTTGACCAGGATTCTTCTATAAAACCTTTGAACCGTTGTTCAGCTATGGCAGCAGAACACCACGTAGTGCTCCTCGTCTCCTGGCCAACGAGGCAAAGAGCCACAAATTGTGTCCCTTCCTCTCATTCCCGACTCTCCCTCTTCTGCTGCTACTCCAGGCAAATAAAAGGCCAATCGTACTTTGAATGCTGTTTGAAAACTTTTAAAGTTTGTGATGAACAAAAGGAGGTTGAACAGAAGCACTAAAAATGATACCAGGCTTATTACCTAGGACATCCCAAGAAATCATGACTCAGTCTCCAAACCAGAAACCAACACCCTGAGATAACTGGTTGCACAGAAGCAGCCTCAGCAGGGACAATTTTTTTATGACGTTATTTTTTATGGGAATAGCCTTTTTTAACAGAGTAAAAATAAATTTACCGCATTAGCATTTATTGTGAAATAGAGATTACACGAAGGTGCCTATGTGGCACAAAGCTGAGTGCTGCCCTGCTAACGGAAAGGCTTGTGATTCAAGCCCACCCCGCGCGTGGCGCTGAGGGGGGAAATGACTTGGCGAGTTGTGACCTTGACAGCTTAGAAAACCCTGTAGGGCAATTCTGCTTTGGCACATGAGGCTGGCTGTAGACTAAATCATCTCAGTGTCACCTCATAGGAACAAGCCACATCCGGTTCCTTCCATTATTTGTAGTTAAAATAAGTACATGCATTGTCTTGATTACTCCCATTTTCCAGAGGGAAACCAGAGGCCTAGAAAAAGAAGGCGTTTCCTCAAGGTCGGTAGGTGCGATGGGTTCGACATGAAACTGCTAACCACAAGGTCAGGTGCTCTCAGGAGAAAGATGAGACTGCCAGCGCTGGCAACAAGGTATACAATCTCAGGAACTCTACACAGGATCACCGGGAGTTCGAATGCACTTTATGCCAGTAGGTTTTTTCATAATGGGTAGAGGAAGCCAGGACTTAAACTCAGGCTTATTTGACTTCAGAGATCCGTATCTTTTTAAAAAATTGTGTATATATTTTATTAGAGATCAGTTTCTTAATCATTAACTCATCACTTGCAATGAAAAGTTTCCTCAAAAACCAAACCAGCCAACTGATAGCAACGTGATAGGACAAGGTCGAAGTGGCTGAGTTCCGAGTAGAAAGAACCAGAGTAGAAAGCCTGCTCTTCTGAAGGAGCAGGTGGTGGCTTCAAGCTGATGATCTTTCAGTAGCAGCTCAACCCCCGCACCACAGGCTCTTCGGGTTAGAAAATTTCCATTTTCCCACAATTCACTTCTGAAGTTTTCATCTATTTGAATTTTTAAAATTAATATTGTGAAACAAATTTCTGGTTAAAAAGATTGATACCCTCTGACGACTAAGCATGAACTTAGGTTATGGCAGAAGCTTTATGGTCATTTTTCCTTTTTCTAAGCTTATTTGAGGCAATATACTTTAAAACGGGGTGATTAGCAAATTGATTGGTTAAATGGAAGGCCCTTTCATTCACCCTCACATTTGAATGGGCTTCTGTAAGTACTCACACTTTGTGTGGTGGGGAATGACTTGTTATTTGAGCCTCTCCACAGCCCAACATAAAGGTCATGACCCTGGGCCCTCGTTCTTTTTAACCTTTCCTAAGGAAAAGTTCTAAGTGTGATTGTTTAGGGGTGGGGGGGGGGACAGGGGAGGGAAGTTTGCCTTTTTTTTTTTAAAAAAAAAACTTTTTTGCCTTTTTTTAAAGAGCAGTTGGTTGTCTGTCCCTGTTTGGCAGGCATGGTCAAGTCCTGAAAAATAGCCCTTCCTGGCTGGAAAAAACCACTTCTGTGCTGTGAGATTTTTGTTTTGTTTTCAGAAGTAAAATAACTCATTGGCTGTTTTTGATGAACTATATATATTTGCTGATGTTCTCAAAGTGCATGTCAAAGTACGAGAGAGCTTCAAAAAATTGCACTAACTTTTAAACCTATTTTTTCCATGAACTTTTGGAAGCTCCTTCGTATTTGTTAGATCTTGAGACTTACCTTGTGAGAATCAACACGTGAGATAAGAAACCCCTGCACCAGGGAATGCACACAGTAAGGACAGAGGCAGGCAGTACTAGGGGACTTGAGAAGATGCCGCAAACGTTAGGCTTGAGTCCTCTTCAGGAAGGGAGGACTGTCATTCGATCCTAAGGGGATAGAAAGACCAGCTGAAAAAGAAAGAACATTCTATTCATGAAACACTGTCTTGGCAAAGGTACTGAGTTGGAGGGAGTACTGCATAATATTGCTGTGGGTGCTGCCCATTGAACTCCATCTCAGGCACAATGGAACACAGCACTGCGTGGTCCTGCCCCATCTTGACAGCCATTGTCATCCCTTGCTGCAGCCCCTGTGTCAGTCCAGGTCTTCTGTGAGGAGCTTTCACTGGTTCCCTGGTCTTCTAACTCACTGAGCATGTTGTTCTTCCCCAGGAACTGGGTGCGTCTGTTCACATGTCCAAAGTAGGTGAGACATAATCTCTCAATCTTGTTTCTAAAGGACATTCTGGCTGTATTTCCTCAAAGACAGAGTTGTTTGTGTTCTTTGATAGCCCATAATGTATTTAATGTTCGTTACCAAAACCGAAATCAAATGCATCTGTCAATTACCACTTCTTTTCTGGTCTTTTATATTCATTATCCAGGTATTACAGGCACATATATGACATGAAGCAGGTGCACCTTCATCTTCAAAGTGACATTTTTGTTTTTTAACACTTTAATGAGGTGTCGAGTTCAGCAGATTTACCCAAGGCAACAAGTCCTTTGATATTCTTCACTGCTGCATCTGTGAGTGTTGATCGACAATGTTGTCTCTACATTAGAATCACCTGGGGAATTTGAACAACTCCCTTAGAGATTATGATTTAATTGATCTGAGGGTGAGCCTGAGCAATACGATTTTTAAAGCTTCATGAGTTATTCAGTGTACAGTCAAGGTTGAGGGCTCTTGCTGTAGGTCTTCATACAAAAATTGTGGTCCCCTGACCAGCAGAACTTACTCGATTTTGCGTTTTTCAAACATCCCAGATGACGCATGGTAACATTTGAGAAGCACTGCTGTAGAGAAAATGTGAGGAAATGTGGTTGCAGAAGGCCTGCTTGCCTACCCAGACTTTGCCAACTCCACGGGGCTAGGAATGCTTTCTAGGTGGACACGGTGGCGACCCTCTTAGCCCTCAGAGTTGCTTGTGCTTTCCGGCAAGAAGCTTCCTCTAGCGATCTCAAAGTGCTCCACAAACAGATCACATGTCCCACTAGCCTTGAGGTACCACAAGGGAAGTATCAGCTAGAGTATTCAGATTGAAGCCTGTCAGTTGTGGAGATTCTCTGAAGACTTTTGATCAGATGATATTATGAGTATCAAGTTGTGATGTAGGAAGATGATCCTGGCAAGACTTGTTGAATGGTCTGTGGTGGGGATGTTCTTGAATTTGGGAGACATGCTAGGTGACAGGATGAGAGAGGCCAAAACTAGGGTGAAAAGGGGGACTGGTGTTGCATAAGAGTGTCAATAGCACTTTCATAGCCCTCCTCAGATCCTCAGAGGCAAGTTTATAGAGACGTGCAACAGATGTCTTTCTGGAGACACCTTTAACTTTTCATTTTGTTTTAGGTTACTCTTGTGTTGTCATCTCCCAAAAGAGTCAGGAGAGTTTCTGATGATTAAAATCTCCTCGGCATAAATAAGGCCATAAACACTCAGCTCTCACTCTGCATGACCCCCTAGTTCTTGGTGGGTGGGATCATCTGATTATTAGTGAGGGTGATTAGTGATTTCAAAGGAGAAAGGAAAACAATGGTGGTCATCCTTTGGTGAATAGGCAGGAGGAATTTCAGGAAATGGAGAGGTTAAAAGTCCAAGTATGCAAAGCTTGCTATTGCAATGCATCCTCCTTGAAATACCACTAATAAGAGAATTGTTGTATTCCTTGAGATTATGAACAAGTTCTGTTCCCAAATCTGTCTTTAAGTCGAGTTTGTACTTAAGTTGGAACAGTTAATGATGGGTCATATCTAAGATCAGTTTGTCAAATGTATATATATACCTTACACTACATAGTGTACCATTCTGTGTATTAAAACATTAAAGAAATACTTCCAGACCCACAAAAACATCTGTAACATACTCATATAGTATTATTTTTCTGTCACGAAGTTTATTATTATAGACCATTGGATATTCCTTAAAATTTTAATATAATAGATGCTATGGGTGTTGGTTTGTAACCAAAGGTTGTATGTAAGTCTGATGTTCCTAACCCAGGAACCTGTGTTTTATTCTTCAAGGCCAAACTGAAAATAGATATCGTCTATGAATTTGTCAGCCCCCCCCCCCCACAGTTCATTTTCTCTCTTAAAATTCTCTTTAATAAGTTAGCAAGTATTTACTTAGCCCTGACATTGGAAAACTGCAATCTACCTATTTTTAAGAACTCATTTAACATTTATTTTTTCTTTTTTTGGTGAAAATGTTTTATCTCCCCAAATAGATTAAAAGCCCCTTGACAACATGGACTGTCTTATTGACCTTTGTCCCCAAGATTTTACCTCTCAGTAAATGTATGTAAATAATGATGATTTCCCTGGAGAAGGAATCATTTCTCTGAAGAATTTGTCATTTTAGGAAACAGCTAATTTCAAGGAGTATTCGTCATTGTAGGCATTTATTAAAAATAAATGACAATATGTTGTCTAGGTTTAGTGATAATGCTAATGAATAAAAATTATGCCTCGCCTTGCTTTCCTAATCTTACATGGGACTAATTTTCCTTAGTTGCTTTTCTAACCTGGCCATTTGGGTTTCTTTCTTCTTTCTGCTTGGCAGTGATACCATTTGTTGTAGGAAGGTAACGCCTCATCCTATTTGCCGTCAAGAGTGTCACTAGGCATCTGGATGTGACCAGCTCACACAAGTAAAACTGTGAGGTAGTATTTTATGGGAGAGGTATTGAACTTAAATGCTTTAAGCATTTTGCTAAGTATCAAACCCCATGACATGCTATTTTCATTCCTTTTCTTGGAGTTTGGAAACTTGGCATTTCCCAGAATTTAAGAGGCATGCATACCAATATCTTTTGAAGCTTGGCACAGTGAAAAAATGGTCAGTGTCACATGAATCGGGGAAGGGAGAATTATTCTAATCGCAGCTTGTTGTGATGTCCTCACAAAACCAAAATTCATTAAATATAGAAAACCAGATCGTGCTGACCAGAAAAGTGAAACTCCCAAGATGAAATAAAAAACCCAAAAAATCTCAGTTAGGGAAAACCTTTTCAAAGAATTCCTTAATGAATCCATCAGTACTTTATATCCTTGAAGAATTTTTTATGGTACAATAATGAACATTTATAACAGAACAAAAATAAGCCATTTCCTAATGTAGCCTCTCTGCCTACGGAGGTCATAAAAATTGTTAATGCAGATGAGGTTGCCTTCTGTTGTGTGATGCTAATAGGAAATGGATCATTGCGGTTTATGGGGTACTTAGCCATTTTGGTTCATGATAAATGGCGAACTTCAAGTGACATTCTTTTACCGATTTCCTACTATTCATCATCCCAAATAAGGGACCCTTAACATGAAGTTGATTTTGAAGTTTTAAAGAGTTTTTTGTCATCAACCAATGTTTTAATTGATTTAGGGAAGAAAACAGACGAATGAAGTGTTTCACGCTCATAGTTTCACTCTTCCATTTTCTTTTGCTCAAAGCCAGCTTTGTGCCTCTATCTTATCCTGCTCTAACGTCTGTTGACTCTTTCTCTTTCCCTCCCCCTCTCCAAACAGTCTCCAATTTTGAAAATTCCCTAGATTTTATCTTTGCAGATGCTTTGATGTCATTATGTGGTTTGTTTTTATAAAATCAGTCCACAATAAACGGGGTGGGGGGTGGGGGGTGGTGGAGACGATATGTTTTCAACTTGTGTGTGTACCAACATATAATCAATACAAAACTAGTCCAGAAAAAAAAAACTTCTTTCACTGCTGTGTTCTTTTTTTTTTTTTTGCACTCATATTGCTGTGTTCTTCTTATATTATTTTCTTTCCTTCCTTCATCCTAGATATCGCTCGTACCTCCTGTACCCCAGACCATACTCTCCCTGAGTGGAGAGGGAGAAGGCGGCCACTGGACAAAGGTAACATTATCCTACAAGTAAGCTCTTGCTCTTAGTAAATGATCCTCTTGCTTCTTTCATTGAAGCCTTGCCAAAGAGTTACCCAGAAATGTAATCATGCCTAATACATACCTAAAGGGAGTTGAGTCTTTCCTGCATTGTCTTAATATGGGATTTATGCTGTTTGGAAAGTATGTATGTCTGTGGTACAGCCTTAAGCCTTAATCCAGTACTTAAGATGTTCTCCATGTGTTCAGCATTTGGTGAGTGCTCTGTGTTAGAATGCTGTTTGGAAAACAAGATTGATTATTTTTATTTTGCTGGTTGCCTTAAAATATTTTCGTGTCATTGAAATAAGTTGCCATTTATTTCATTGGTTAGATGTTGACTTCCTTACCTACGTCTGTGTTTGTAGTGATGTTGATAACAGGGTGTTTTGTTTACTCTGTAGATCTTAATCAGAGGCAGCAAGTCTTTGACTTTACTTCAGGTATCCTGGAAGGGTAGAGGGAAATCTCACCCTCCCAGTGACTGTCTTTTGACAAACATCTTAGTTCCTAGCAGATTCCGTTACAAAACTTGGGTGGAATTCAACTACTTTTTTAACAAATGGTATCCCCATTCAGAAATAACGATAGGCCTGTCAATTAAAATGAGAGCATCTGGACTTTTGATGTTATTCTGGGGGTCATCTTCTTCCTGCCTCTAGAACCCCTAATACTAGTGACATTTGGGGGGTAAAAACTTATGGTGAAAGAAGGAAAGTATCAATTTGGTTCCAATGGTCCTTTTTCCTGCCGAGCCTCTAGCTTGTGGGCCAGAACTTTATTCCATCTACCATCCTGAGTTGGTGCCGCCTCACAGAAACTTGATAATACAGGGTAGAATGGCCCTTGTTGAGTTCCTGAGACTATAGACTTTTACAAGAGAAGAAAGCCTCATCTTCAGCTTGCAGAGTGACTGGTGTTTTTGAATTGCTGACCTTGTGGTTAGCAGCCCAGTAAGTAATTCCCTATGCCACTAGGGCCCCCCTCCCAATCAAATAGCAAACCCATTAAATGACAATTCTTAAATGCTGCACACCTATTGCCACTTACTAACTTATGACATCATGAGCAAATTATTTAATTTCTCCAAGCTTCGGTTGTCTGACCTGTGAAATGGAGATAATTCTATTTACCCATCGAATTTTGAAGAGGATTAAATTAGTTAATAAGTACTAAGGGCTTACTATAGTGCCTGAGACACAATACAGAGTGAATGTTGATCATTATTATTTAGAGGTGAGGATTTAAAAAAAAATCATTTTACTGGGAGTGCATACAACTCTTGCCACAATCAATACATACACCTGTTGTATGCAAACCACGTTTGTACATTTGTTGCCATCATCATTCTCAAAATATCCTCCTTCTACTTAAGCCCTTGGTATCAGCTCCCCATATTTCCCCTCCCTCCCCACTTGCCCTCCCTTATGAACCCTTGATAATTTACAAATGATCATTATTTTGTCATATCATACACTGTCCGATGTGTCCCTTAACTCACTTCCTTGTTGTCCACCATACCCCAGGGAGGAGGTTATAGGTAGATCCCTACAATTGGTTCCCCCTTTCTACTCCACCTTCCCTCCACCCTCCCAGTATCACCACTCTCACCACTGGTCCTGAAGGGATGTCTGTCCTGAATTCCCCATGTTTCCAGCTCCTATCTGTACCAGTGTACATCCCCTGGTCTAGCCAGATTTGTAAGGTAGAATTGGGGTCATGATAGTGGCAGGGGGGTGGGGAGGAGAAGGAAGCATTTAAGAACTACAGGAAAATTGCATATTTCATTGTTGCTACCCTGCACCCTGACTGGCTCTTCTCCTCCCCACAACGCTTCTGTAAGGGGTATCATTTTACCTACCGATAGGCTTTGGGTCCCCAATCTGTACTCCCCTCATTTATAATGATATCATATTTAGTTCTTTGATGCCTGATACCTGATACCTTCGACACCTTGTGGTCACACAGGCTGGTGTACTTCTTCCATGTGGGCTTTGTTGCTTCTGAGCTATATGGCCGCTTATTTATTTTCAAGCCTTTAAGACCCTAGACGCTGTATCTTTTGATAGCTGAGCACCAGCAGCTTTCTTCACCATATTTGTTTATGCACACATTTGTCATCAGTGATCATCTCAGAAAGGTGGGCACACAATGTTATGATTTTTAGTTCTTTGATGCCTGATAAAGAGGTGAGGATTTTATTATGGTATTTTTTTTTTGTAGATAAAAGTTGGAAACAACCTCAAATATTGACGTGATTGGTTTAATGATCCATAGAATTCAACAACCCCAAAATTAAATTAATGAATGTGATCGAAAAATGCTTACAATCTATCGAATGACAAAGAGCGGTTATAAAATCATTTGTATCATGTCCTCCCTTGGAAAAATGACTGTTCAAATGTCATTAAACATTTCAATGCCTGTGTTTGAGGGGCAGCATTTCTCTACAGTGTGCTTGCATATACAATCATTTCTCACAATAAAACAAAGGCAAGCCCATCAAAACGATTTCATTTTTAAAGACAGACTTGGAACATAACCAGAATTTAGTTTTTGTCCCATTGTTGTATGCTGTAGCCATGGATGGCATGGAAACTGGAGTGGGAAGAGATTGCTAAAGAGGAAGAATGGAAGAGGGGAAAAAGAAACAAAACCATGGTAGACTAAGAGTTGGATGACTTAGTAGACCATTGCTATTTTTGAACAGTATTTCCCCATTCTTAACTGTTCTGCTAAAGTAGACATTGATGGCTTTTTTCTTTGCTCTTTCTCCTCAGTATGTGTGTGTCTATGTTGAAAGAAGCAGCGTGTGGTATAGATGTGTCTGGGAGGGGAGTAGATCAGAAGAAACATCTCTAACCACAAAGAATGCCTTAGGCATAAAGAGTCCTCTAACGGTTTTTTGAAGGAGGTTGTTAATTGTTATCGGTTGCTGTGGAGTCAGCACCTGCTCCCAGGGTCCCCATGTGCTGCACTGGGTCCTATGCTGTCTTCATGAGGTCGTCTGTTCCAGTCCTTGCATATATTTCCAGTGGGCTCATCTTCCAGCGTTATATTAGATATGCTCTGCTATGACTCCTAGGGTTTTTATTGAACTAATTTTCCATCCCTTGAGAAGGAAGGACCTCATGTTTGGTAGAGTAGAGGATCATCAAAAAAGAGGAAGGCCCTTGACCAGATGGATTGACGTGGGCTGAAGCATAAGGACAATCTGGGGTTGGGAAGGATGGGGCAGTGTTTCTGTCAGCTGTAAATGGGTGGCTGTGAGTCAGAACTGACTCAGTGGCATCTAACACCAAGGACAATAACAATTTTCAGGAGATAACCAGGCCTTTCTTGCTAGTCTGACTTAGTTTAGAGACTGCTGAAATCTTGGTATGACAGGTGCCCTAGTAGTGTTTTAAAATGCTGGCCATGGGGTATGGATTCAATAATCCTCCCAGTATTTTATGTTACATCTTCTTGTTTCTGTGCTCGTGGTTGTAATCCCATTTGGAATGAGTTGCTTTTGCTGTGTTAGTGAAGCAGGATTCCCGTAGGGTGTATTTTTTTAAAGCATCTCATCGAGGACTCTTACAAGCCTTATAACATCCCATACATCACTTGTATCAAGCACATGTGTGCATATATTGCCATCATCCTTTTCAAAATTTTTTTTTCCTACTTGAACCCTTGATATCAGCTCCTCATTTTTTCCCTCTCTCCCCCACCCTGCCACCCTCATGAACCCTTGATGAATTACAAATTAATATTCTTTCCTATCGTAAAACATCCGCTGTCTCCTTTCACCCATATTTCTGTTGGTAGTCACCCAGGGTGGGGGGTGGGGGGCCTGGTTACTACTTCGATCATTGCAATTGGGATCCATTCGTAGGGTGTGTCTTGAGTCAATGTCTCTTTGAGATAGAACTCAACAAACCAGACTTGCTGCCATTCAGTCCATTCCAACTTGTGGCAACCCTATTTTGACTCCATAAAAAGGGATTAAACAAGGGACTAGAAGGGAGATGGGCTCAGCCCATGCTAAAACACACGGAGATCCCTAATGAACCTGGAAGCAGAAGCTCTAAGGGACAAGGACCGTGCTCCAGAACCAGTAGAGGGAGAAGGTCTTTCTCTAGCCAGCACTCTGAATTTGAACTTCTAGCCCCCTACCCCATGAGAAACTAAAGCTCTGTTTGTTAAGGCCATCCACTTGTGATATTTTTGTTATATTTGGACTAGGTATTAAGGCAGAAGATGGTACTGAGGAGTGAGGATGCTGCTCCAGCAAAACACTTGCAATATGAAAGTAGTTTGGGGATTGGGTAATGGGCACAGGCTGAAAGATTTTAGATGATTTCTTGCAAAGGTCTAGATTGTCGTGAAGAGATTGTTGGAAGAATTATGGACAGCAAAGGTGATTCTGATGAGAGCTCAGAAAGAAGTGTGTGCTACAGAGAAAGTAGACTGTTGTCATAAAGAGTATATAGAATGCCAGCAACAGAACGTTGCTACAAATGTGAACATTAAATGTGCTTCCAGTGAGGCTTTAAGAGAAAATGATGAGCATATGACTGGATAATGGGGGAAAACAGTGCTTTTTATACAGTGACAAAGAACTTGTCCGAATTCTGCTCAAATGTTTGGTTGAAAGTGTTATTCATTTTTATCATTTTATTGCGGGCTTGTACAACTCATCACTGTCCATCCATCCATCCATCCATCCATTGTGTCAAGCACAGTTGTACATTTATTGCTATCATTATTCTCAAAACATTTGCTTTCTACTTGAGCCACTGGCATCAGCTTTTCATTTTTTCCCTTCCCTGCCTGCTTCCTCATGAGCCCTTGATAATTTATAAATGATTATTTTTGTCATATCTTACACTGTCCAATGTCTCCCTTCACCTACTTTTCTGTTGTCCGTCCCCCTGGGAGGGAGTTCTATGTAGATCCTGGTAATCTATTCCCCCTTTATACCCAACCTCCCTTCCACCCTCCTGATATCACCACTCTCAGCACTAGTCCTGAAAGGATTATCTATCCTAGATTCCTGATGTTTCCAGTTCCTCTCTGTACCAGTGTACGTCCTCTGGTTTAGCCAGGTTTGTAAGGTAGATTTGGGATCATGATAGTGGGGTGAAGGGTGTGGGAACATTTAAGAACAAGAGGAAAGTTGTATGTTTCATCACTGCTACACTGCATCCTGACTGACGCGTCTCCTCCCTGCGACCCTTCTGTAAGGGAATGTCCAGTTCCCGACAGATGGGCTTTGGGTCCCCAATCTGCACTCCCCTTCATCCACAATGATTTGATTCTTTGTTCTTTGATGCCTGATACTGATCCCTTCAACACCTCGTGATCACACAGACTGGTGTACTTCTTCCATGAGGGCTCTGTTGCTTCTCAACTAAATGGCTGCTTGTTTACCTTCAAGTCTTTAAGACCCTAGATGCTCTTTTTTTTTTTTTGGGGGGGGGACATCACTGCCCTCAGGTGGTGGCAGTAGGAGGCCCAGCCTTTGCTCTGTGGAGCTGGAATCGAACCTCCATCCCAGTGGGCCGCAGTCCCTCGCACAACCCCTACGCCACCGGGGCTCAGTCCAGATCCTCTATCTTTTGATAGTCCGACACCATAAGCTTTCTTCACCATATTTCCTTATGCACCCGCTTTGCCTTCAGTGATCATGTTGGGAAAGTGAGCGTCATAGAATGTCAGTTTAATAGAACAAAGTATTCTTACATTGAGGGAGTACTTGACTGGAGGCCTAATGTCCATCTGCTACCTTAATACTAAACCTATAAATATATGCACATAGCTCTATTTCCCCATCCTCAGATATAAATATATTTACATATGTACATGCCTTTATTTAGACCTCTATAAGTGTCCTTGGCCTCCTGAAAGTGGCACTCTTAAGTGATGAACTTGGAACTCTAGCTCAGGAGATTTCAGAAGCAAGGATTAAAATGGGCCACATGGTTACTCCTGGTCACTTATAATGGAATGCTAAAGAAAAAGATGGACTTTCGAATGTGAACTGTTTAATAAGAAAATGGAACTTAAAGATGTGGAAAAGTCTATTGTCCACACTAAGGCCATCCAAATGTCAAAAGATTTTCACCAAGGATGTGGCCACACAATCTTTTGTTAAAAGAGATGAGCCCTATTGACTGATGGATCTAACCAGCTATCCCACCAGAAAACCTATCAACTTAGTCTGAAGGGGAAAGATAAAGAACAAAAGGTAAGGAAAGCTGTTTGCCTCTTGGAATCTCGAAAGCAGGGGAGAGGCCAAAGGTGTTGCATCTGTCCGTCCTCTGGGAAAAGAACAGAATCATTTATGGAGCGCTCTCAAGTCAGCACAATTGCTGCAAGGAGCACAGGGAGGTGGAGGAACGCCTTGGCTTCGAAGGAGAGGGTCCCAGGCTCCTGGAACTCTAAGTGGGGGGAGCACAGTCTCCTCGGTTCCAAGAGGAGGATCATGACCGTGTGGAGCAGTCACGAAGGTGTGCCAGGGGGATGGCTTCCATGCATAAGGGACAGAAGATTGGGACCCGCAGGGCCAAGTGGATGAGATAACGCCTCAGAGGGACTTTTAGTATCAGAGATCAGAGGATTCTTTTTAAGCCTTAGGAGCTTATGTAATACCTTCTTCTGGGTTTTGGACCTGCTTGGTGTCTGTTACCCTTTCTCCCCCTCCAGTTTCTCCCAATTGTAATGAAAATGTCTGCTTTATTCTCCTGTGACAAAACAACCTTCTGACTGTTAGAAGCCATCCACGTGTGATGTGACAGCACTCAATGAGTGAGACGCATAGCTTCCAGGTTCCGAGAGCACACCTGCCACACAGCACTACAAACTGACAGACAGCGGTGGAGGATGGAAGAAGCAGGGGTTGTTAGCTAGAGGGCTTTAATTATCACCTTCAGTCTGTGTTGGCCAGTCTTTTGAATACAATGTGCTTGTGACTTCTAGGTCCTCCTATAGATACCTTTAAGGTTAAACATCAAATTTTTACATACTACATTCTTACTATGTGGGGCAGTTACTGTCATCTGTTAAATGTGCACACAAACCTCTAAATAACCCCTCATAATTTTTTTTAACCCCTCATAATTAAACTAGAGTTAGAAAAAGTTCCCAAGTGGAAAATGACTGTTCTTTGAGAAAGCTTTTATTGTAAAATTTATTGAAAAACGCTTTTGGGAAGGACTCAATAGCATAAATGTAAGGTTTTTTCAGGGAATTGAATTGGTTTTGGAATTTTCGCTCAAGGATAGGTTAACTGTTAATGCTCTTTTCTCTCCAAGGCATACGGATTTGAAGGTGTGATGTTAGTTTTACTCTGGAGGTTGTTATTTCACATCTTTGCACTTCAAAAAGATCTGAAGTCACGGATTATGACTCTGCCACTTCCTGCCTGCTTGCCTTGAGTTCTTAGACCTCACTGTAAAGAAATCAACCTAAGGACAAATTTTTTATATTTGCATGTGTATTAAATTCAGTACTTCTGCTTTCCACTTGAAAGTGTTTAATTATATAATTTATGAGGCTATACTTCAGAATTCCCCTTAGAAGGGTTGAAATTCTTTTTGCCTCCTTTTACTTGCACAATGAGTTGTTGTAGTCGATAGAGTAAAAGCCTGTCTACCAAGAGCTAATAAAGTGACCAGATTTTAAGCAGGACACCATTGACCGGGGGGTGGAGGTGGGGTGTTCTTGATTTAAAATTTGGTCTATATGGAGCAACAAAAATTATCATAAAAATAGTATTTTAATATACTTATTTTAATTTTTTTTTTTTGGCATCACTGCTCTCCGGTGGTGGGAGTAGGAGTCCCAGCCTCCACTGCTGGAATTGAACTGCTGGAAGAGTCCCAGTGGGCCGCAGTCCCGCGCACAACCACTACGCCACCGAGGCTCAGCCTACTTATTTTAATTTTAAAATGCCGCAGGACATTGTTAAATTGTAAAAAAAGCGGGGTGTCTGGTCACTTTATTAAGACTTTACATGTACAGTATATGAAGCTCTATTGACCTATAACCCAAAAAACAGGCATTACCAACATCCTCTTGGTTAGTGGCCCTTCAAAGAATTTGCTTTTCTTTTCCAAAGCAGTACTGATAGGCCTTTCGTGCAATCCTGAGACGTCATCTTAAAGCTAGCTGTGAGTGATTCTTGTGTTCAGGGTTGCACTGGCAAGCCAGTGCATTAAGGTCAGAATCACAAAGCATTGACTTGACTTGCTTTCAGGTTTTCATTAGCTAAGCTCGTCACTCTTTCTCCTGATTGTGTAAAAATCTTTGCTTCGATTAATTGCCAGTCACACGGTGTTTAGTGTTCAGTTGGTAAGAGCAGCAAACAAACCAGAGACACTCCGTTTTGGGTTGTCTGGTTCCTATTTCACCTCACCCAGGCTTTGTTTAGTTTGTAATTGCTTGTGTCTATTGATGAGGCACAACAGAAAATGTAAAGACACAGCCCTCACTTCATTTGCCATGTTTCTCAATTTTTTTTAAATTTTAGAAGCAAAAACAAAGTAGGTCTCGCCTCCCTCAGACCCCCAGCTTTTTACATAGAATTGCGTGCGCTCTAGCTTCTGTTGGTGTCTAATAGGCATCTTTAGTTTCTGTGCGAAATTCAACGTCGAATTAGCTCTGCCCCTCGTAGCTGCTATTCTGCTTTTTCTTAACCCCTTTCAGTTAATGACAATGCCACCCCCTCATTGCCCACGTTCGTAATCTGGGCAGAACAAAACACTGCCCAGCCCTGCGCATCCTCACACCTGTCCTGTTTAGACCGGCCTCACCGCCGTCTCCCAGGCCCATTTCCCCTGTTTGGTTTCAGCCGCCACTTTGGTATATTCTCCACAAAGAACCTGAGTGGGCCTTTCCCACCAGAGATCCGATCCCCTTTGGCTCCAAACTCTTCGGAAGTTTTTCTCTCGGAACAAAGTGAAAACTTCTCCTCCCACAAAGTCCTGCACGGTCTGTTGTCAGGTTACCTCTGCTGTCATTTTTCTCACACTGGCCAATAACCTATTCCTCAAACGTTCCCAGCGTCTTTTCACCTAAAGTTGGGACTTTTTCGTTCGCCATTCTCCTTGCCTGGCAGCGTGCTCTTTCTGCAGATTTTCACACGGCTCATTTCTTCCTCTTGTTCTTGTCGCACCTCTAATGTCTGCTCCTTAGAGAAGCCTTCTCTGGGCATCTCAACTGTATTCCTCCCTCCCTGTTAGGCTCCATCCTGTCACCCTATTTTATTTTATTCCTAGCAAGTATCACGGCCTAAAGTTATTTTATCTGTTTATCGTAATTTTCTGTCTCTTCCTAGAAAGTGTACGCTCTGTGAGGGGAGGGACTGGGTAAGCCTCTCCACTTGTGTGTCTTCATTAACTATAACGTTGTGTGATGTTGCAGTAGGTGCTCTGTAAATATTTAAGGTTGAGTTGGTGAAAAGGAAGAGAAATAAATCACTGAGTCAGTAAAGGTGAATTTAAATTGCATTTTAATGTGAGGATATTTTAAATTTTCATGTTAATCGAGTAGCTCAGAGTTAAGAAAATGGATCCTTCTGTCTGGTTATGCCCCTTATTTGTTATAAAGAACAGAAGATTAGGGGAGAAAGCAAAGATTGGCAGTTATAGGCTGTTGGCTTTTCTTTTGCAGTATCAGTGCATGTTAGCTGGTTATCATTTATCAGTCTGAATATCTTTTTTTTTTGTAACTTGGCATGAGTGTTACATGCTTGAACAACAGTACAATGTGTCCGCCTTGCAGATAAGAGTCTGGAATTGTGGTAAGTGCTCATTATGATGGGAACAGCTTGCACCAAGCAGGCAGTCACTGCGCACATGTGTATCTCAAGAAAGAACTGTGAAGACTTGAAATAGGCAATACTTTTCCAGGAATTGACAAATATACGGATAATAAGCAATCTGCAAATTTGAGTTGTAAATCAGTTGTAATAGGTTAAATGCATGCCTATGATTTAAAAAGAAGGTAGGAGAGAATGGTAAGATGGCTCCCTTTTCCTGCTGCATTGTTCATTAAACACCAACAGGTTACCAAACACCAAAATTAAAGGATGAAAAATATAGTTTGTTGTTTCTTTCATTTTGAACCCACTTCACAGTTCTTCTTACACTCTTTGGTTGTTTTCTCTTGGTTATACCTCTTTCCTTGGAAAAATAGCACCTCAAACTACTAAAAAATACTAGTTTTTTCACTGATGTTTCTCATAAGTTTCCCAGCTTCATTGTCTATTATGTTCTCCTCTGCAAGATGGCAATTACCCCCTTAGGATTTTTAGTGCCTTTCCATCCCAGAATTCACTGCCAAATTCCCATTTCCCGGATTCTGCCATGTTTTTGAAGAATAAAAACTCTAGTTATAAGAGGCTGTTAGCATCAAACCTTTGATCAGTACCCCATGGGAAGACAGCTACAAAACTTTTGCCTCTAGTCAGGAATCCAGAGTTACAGAATTTGTGGCTAAGTGAGTCAGACCTAGTCGGACTGAAGTACTTAATTTCTCTGTTTTTGAAGTTAACTAACAACTCATCTGGCAACTGATTTTTATCCTAGATTAAAAAAAAAAAAACTTTTAAAATTAGAGTAGTGGTCCTCATACTCAGATAGTGATCACTAATAGAGAATGAGTTTTTAAATGATTCTTTCTCATTAGCTTAGGAAAAAAATTCATCATGGATTGGCATCTTAAAATTTCCAAATATTCCCATGAATTGTTTAAGGAAATATTTTTTTTTCTGGTCCTTCAAAAGTATTTGCTACCTTTCTCTTCCTTCCCTCTTTCTACCAGGGAGGCTTTTTAAAAATCATTTTATTGGGGGCTCTTACAGCTCTTATCACAGTCCACACATCCATCCATTGTGTCAAGCACATGCTAGCAGGGAGGCTATCTGTAAGAACCGCAGCAGTGGCTCTGTGGCCTCTGACTTCTGCCAATGACAGAGGCCCAGCAGGAGATTGGAGGAAGGGAGGAGAGTGAGTTAGGCTAATTATCCTCCTGCCTCCCTCCTTATAGGGTTGCCTTGGGCTACCTGTGTCCCTCGACCTAAGGTCATCTTCCTTCACTCTAAGACTTTCTCCTTTGGGATTCTGTGTAATTAATCCTTTCTCTCATTTCTTTCTCCCTAAAAATTGTAACCGTGCTGCTGTTACTAATTCCAAATTACAGGAGTGTCTCTTATAGTTCCCCTATGCCCTGCATTATCTTTCCAAATAAACCTCTGAGCGTATTCTGATTTGAATCGTCATTTGTTTCCTATTGGGACCTTTTCTTGTACAACTTTTACTGTTTCACGAATTGTAGACATTAGCAACTATTCCCGAGTAAGTACCTGCTACATGTTGTTAGCTCCTGTTCAGTTGGCCCCCGACTCTTGGCAACCCCAACAAAACAAAACACTGCCTGGTCCTGGTCCTGCTAGTCTCATGACCGTGTGTGAATGAGATCATTATAAGCTGCTGACTTTCTTTCATTGCATGAGTTTTGGAATTACATTATCAGTTCTTTCTTCTCAGTCCGTCTTACTCTGGAACCAGTGGTAATTCTTGTGCAGCATCATGGCAGTAGGCACGCAACTGCTGTCAGCAAAGAACTGAACTTGAGTTTCCCAAGTAGAAGGTAGGCATTCTGCTGAACCAACAACTGCTTCAGCTACCAGCTAAGACAAAAAAAACCAAACTCACTGCCATCCAGTCAGTTCTGATGGATGGAGACTCTGTATAGTCTCCCTAAATCGAGCCTGTGGACTGGGTATCAAAGGAGAGAAGGAATCTCTCTTAGTAGATGGACAACTTCTTTGCCTTTACATACAATGAATGTTTATTGACTAGCTAATATAAATAAGACAAAGTGCATGAATGTGAAGTTAATATAACAGTACTATTTGGTCCCCACTTTATATATCTTCAATTTTAAACATGTAGTCACAGGACATGCTGGGTATCTAGAATCTTTCAGTAATTGTAATTCACAGTAATTATAATTGACAGAGATGAAGTCCCTCCATCCCACCCATACACATTTGCCAAGATTAGTCAATGTATTCAGAGTATTCACCCCTCCCACCATCACCAGTCCATACAGAGCTGACTCTGAGCACTTGGGGACCATGACTTAGTCTACTCATCTATAAAGACTGAGTATGTATGTGGCACCTTACTTGAGCCTGTAGGAGTCTTTCGTCCTATGGCTTGTTTTGCCTGGCTAGGTCATATCACTAATTTGTAAAGTTCTCTAATGTAAAATCCCTGACCCCCTGTCAATGGTCATTGTGTCCCTAGACCATGTAGAAATACTAGTCTAGTTGCTGTGCTTCATGGTGCAATAGGCCATCATGTCTCCTTAATAGTCTTGAGAGCTTGATAACAAAGCATAAAATCACCAGCTGTTCAGTTGTGCCTGATGGCTGGATCTTTCCTGTTCTTAGTTCTCAACGACTAGTTCTGTACAGTGACCTCTGTGATGCTCAAGCGTGACCATTTCCTGAACCCATAACAGGGCTTCTTTTGTGCCTTGATCTCTCTGGGAATCTTGTAGAGTGTCAAAGAAACCCTCCGGGCATATGGAAGATTTCAGTTGAGTACAAGTCTTTTCTTTATGTTATCATTGGGTAAAATATATTTAACGGTGTACTTCAAAAGAAGAGGTCCATGGTTAAATAGATTTGGGAAATTGTTTTTAAAAGTTTCTTTCCTGTCGGACCTTTCTTAGGGCTGGTGCCTACCTTTTTGTGATTTGAATTGTTGTTTCCACTAGAGCTCCGGGATTTAGTAATATTTCCCTACATCTCTTTCAATATCAGCTAAACCAAAAGAGTTGCTGGGGTAAGCAGATAGGATTAGGCAAGACAAGCAAGATGTGGTCCTCCCAAATCCTATGCAGTGAAATGGGTGAATCATCCTCCAGTTAATCAGGCTTTGTTATAGAGGATGCTTTGGCAGCCCTGCGTGTCATGTGTTCCCAGCAGTTGCCATCCATCCCCACGTGGCCCAAACTCTTCTCTTGTATTTACAGGGGATGGGGAAGTAAGCACATTGCCCCTCAAGTTTACCGTGCTTGAGTACGTTCTAAGTATCATAAAGTCAGGCAGAAGAAAATTGACTATCTATTACTGAACAAGCAGGACTTGTTTGTCAAGAGTAAGAACTATCATAAGCTGCACAAAGGTCTTGTGGAAACTTTTTACTCTCTAATATCTATACCCTGTAACCTGCTCCACAATTACCTCTGCTCTTTGATTTCCTAGTTTATCTTGTCCTTCTTGGTAGATAAAGAAAAACCTGATTTCCATCCAAATGAGCGTTTGGCAATATGTGTACATATTTTTACATGGGTGTTGGTCCAGATTTAAGTGAAACAAATTCATAGACACTCAAATGTGTATAAGAAAGAATTTTATATAAAAGAGCAATTGTATGTTGAGAAATCATCCCAGCCTAGTCCATAAGTCCAATATTAGCCATATGTCTTAGACCAGTTTATAAATTCCTCTTCAGGCACACACAGCACAGGCAATGATGTCAAGTTCAGGAAGATCACAGACCTGTGGGTGGAAAGTCTTCTGGATCCAGTAGCAGTAGAAGCATCTCAGCGTTGGCGTGGGTCTCCACATGGCTCCTCCAACTCTAGGGCTCTGGCTCCATCTGTGGAGTTCCATGTGGCTTGTCCACAGGAATGTCTTGCAGGAAGGCTATGCATCCCAACTCCAGGGAGGAGGAGTTCCCAGAATCTTCAGGAGGTTATGCCCACACAGAAACACCATTGGCTATGAGCTGATTGACAAGTTTGACTCCACCCCTTCACTCACGTGGACAGGAGATTACATCACTGCCATAGTTGTCATAATTGGGGATGCTACTGGCATAATAGGTAAAGGCAGGGGCCCTCTTAAACATCCCACAATGCACAAAACAACTACCGAACATCCACAATAAATACTATGGGACCCAAAATGTCGGGTCCTAAAGTTGAGAAACTGTCAGTTAGACTATCTTCTGACCAATTTCCTGTGATGATGGAAATGCTGTACATTCTGGTCACTGTTCCATATTGTTCTTGGGCAGTTGAAATCTGACTAGTACAACTAAGAAATTGAATTTTAAATTTTACTTAATTTCGATATTCACAGTATAGGCAGAAAGTGACTCTAAATCATGGAACATTTATTTGAATACCTTGGCGTACAAATAGTAGACAGAAAATGTTGGTACCTGAGGAGGCGACGATTGATTAGGGAATTTAGAGGAAACTACAGAGAGTGTTTTTAAAGAAGTGCTGAGGCTGCTGTTGGTGTTCTCTAGCGAAGGTGGAAGTTGTGGAGGAGGCCATTATCAGCATGTATACATGAGGCACATTGAAAGATGAAACCATGTATTTATCCCAGAAGAAAGACAGTGCAATAAAGTGAACAAAGAAGCCTATGTTGATGAACTAAAGTGAATGAATATGGAGGGATGAGGTGAAGGTCGATAAGACACTGAGGGACGTGGATAAAGAAATGTGGGCTGAGAGGTAATTTCTGCTAGGAGAGACGTTAGAGGAAGAACGTGGCCAAGATAGGTCCAAGAAGGGCAGCCTGTTTGATGTCCTTAGTTATCATCTCTTCCTCCTTCCTCCTATTTCGCCCTATTGGATTTTTCACTTCTTTTGTAATTTTGAACAACCAGGTACCCAGCAGGAAACATATGCGTAGAATGGGGTGAATCGAGGGGAATTTATGAAAGCAACTATGTACAAGAGTGTGAGAAAGGTGTTCACTTCCACAAGGGATAGTGCAAGACCTCAGGACAGTGGGTTGGTCTTACTACCTGCACGCCTGAAGCACTCAGGGAGGGAACCATTATGCAACTCAGGCGCTCAGAGGAGAGGAGCCCTGGTGATCCAGTGAGTAAAACACTGGACTGCTAGCCTGGATGGTGGAAAACCTTCCACTTTTCTCTCCCTCTTCCTGGCAGTCTGGTTCTCTCCAGAGCTCCCCTCCATCAACCTCAGTCGGAAGCCAGAACATACAAAGTAGCTCGATGGGCATTGGGACGTATGAGACGGCTTCAAAAGTACATGGAAAGATAGAATTAGAAAACACTAGAACTTTCCCAACCTTTTTTGAAGCCCTCTCAAACAAACCACTTGCAGAGTAGAGTGGAGATCCGTTTAGATGGCATATGGGGTAAAAACAAGATAGCCTAAAATGACCTTTGACAAGCTGGTGGCTAGGAAACCTCTGGAAAACTTCACTGCCCATTCAGGAGAGATTACATGAAAGAGGTAAATTGTATCTTAGTTTTATGAAGTTTATGAAAACAGGAGTGACTGAGCAGATGCTCTGGGAGATCTCAGGTATTCCAGAGGTCCCTATACCACACTTTGAGACTCCTGCTGTACAAAGCTGGTCCCCAACAATTATTGTCTGCATAGTTTACCTATAAAGAATCGTGTAAACATTTCTTTTATGGGGCTGAAATGTTAATGCACATTGTAAAAGAATACACCAAATTGAAATGTTGAGGATTGAATTAAATAGATGGTTACAAGTTGGCTTTCTTTTGTCTCATCCCAAGCTCTACCTTGCACAAATGCCTTAGAAGCTCAATGTTGTAGAGGCTGAAGATGGAGAGAGAGAGAGAGCACTGGGGCTTGATGGAGGACCCAACGCATACAGCTATCAGGCAGTACTAGCTGTAAAATGATGACTCCTTACAAAGCTGAAGGGAGGAGTGATAGAAGGTGAGATAGTTGAGAAGAAAGCCTCTAATGATCAGTAAGAGACAGAGAAGTGATTTTCCTTACCTGCAGAACAAGGCAGAAGGGGTATTTGAAGCTCTTGACAAAGAAGGTAATGATCAAGACACTTTGAAAAGAAGTTAATCAGTAGTGGAAAGGAACTGTTATTTTTGCCTTCTCTTGCAAGAACAAAACAAACCAGTGATGTCCTTGGCGAGTACTTTTGACATGTTCTGAGAATAAATTTTTATCACCATGTAAGAGATTCAGATTCCACAAAGAGTTAATAGTTGCCTGAAGTTTGGTTTATTACGTAGGTCAGAACAAGTCATCCCAAGGACTGAATTGGCATGAACAGGCCGAATTGGCCCCGCAGTACCAGCTAGTTGCTCTTCTTCACAAATAGGCACACTTCCAGAAATGAGCGATTGGAGATAATCCTCTGCAAGATGAGAAACAATGCTCAGTGCTCACTCCCTTCCCCCCCCACCCCTATCATCTGTCTGCTTAATTTTTCTTGCCCTCTTCCAGGCACACATACTGTTCAGCATAGAAACTTGATCCTGATGATATTGTACATTATGCACAACCAAACACCACCTCAGCGTCCCTAGGTGCAATGGCTATGTATGGAGCTCCTAACCAAAAGGTTAAGGTTTCAAGCCCACCCAGAGTCATATCCAAACAAAGGCCGAGTGGGCTGCTGCCAGAAGGTCACACAGCCTGAAAGCTTTATGAAGCACAGTGGTACCCTGAGACACATGGGAGTGCCTGAGGCGGAATCAGCCTGATAGTAACTGGTTTGCTTTTAGGTTCCACAACTCCCCAGAGAGGGTTTAACTTATCACCTGCTTCTGCAGCAACAGGGAAACCATCTTTGCCAGTAGAATTTTAGTGACTGAAAACACCAGTACAGGGCTGAGCCCCGGTGGCGTGGTGGTTGTGTGCAGGACTGTGGCCCACTGGGATGGAGGTTTGATTCCAGCTCCACAGAGCAAAGGCTGGGCCTCCTACTCCCACCGCCTGAGGGCAGTGATGCCAAAAAAGAAAAAACCAGTACAAGCAAGGGCTTCAACTGTCGGCTCCAACAACTCTTGAGAGTCCAAATGGGCTTTAGCATATTTTGTAAATAGCATCCAAAACAACATTTTGATTCAATCCGTGTTGTCGTTAGATGTCACTGAGTCTGTTCTGTCCGCTGTCAACCCTCTGCACACCAGAATGAAACAGACCGGGCCTGCGCCAGCATCACAACCATTCCCGCGGTCGAACCCATTGTTGCAGTCCCTCAGTCAACCCGTCTCATCGAGCATCTTCCCTCCTCTTCCTCCTTTTTTTTTTTACTAAGCATGATGTCCTTCTCCACGGATGTGTCCCCTTATAGCATGTCCAAATTACATAAGAAGAATTCTCACCGTGCTCATTTCTGAGGAGCATTCCAGCTTTACGTCTTCCGAAAAGGATTTGCTTATTCTTCTGGAACTTCATGGTACTTTGAATGCGCTTCACCAACAACATAATATATTCATTTTCCAGTTTGGGTTTACAGATGAAGCCATTGAAGATAGTCAGTACTTACATTGAGTCAGGTCTGACCCATAGTGACCCTGTGTACAGCAGAATTTAACACCACCCGGGACTCCGCCCCCCCTCACAACTGCTGCTTTGGAGTGTGTCGTTGCAGTCACCGTGTCAATCCACCTTCTCAAGGGCCTTTCTCTTTTTCGCTGACCCTTTTCCAAAAACTGGTGTCACCTATTAATCAGGTCCAAAGTATGAATGAAGGCTTGCCATACTCACTTTCAAAACCTGCTAAAGGCTAATAAATATAACTTGTGCTGATTTCTGCCACGTCCTTTCATCCGGAGACACCCAGCGAGGTTAATGACAGCATCAATATTTTGCAGTGGATGGGGCTCTCTGTGTGAGGAAACCTGTGTACACTTGCCTGGCTAATAAGAGGCAGAAGTCAGATGCAGACGTACAGACTGAATCTTCTCTTTGAGGCCCGTGCTGTAGGACAGCCATGACAAAGATGAGCCACAACAACAACAGAGACTTCATTGGCTTTTGGCTTGTGGTTTTAAAACGTGTACTCTTGGGAACAGACAAGTCAGCAAATGCAAGGAGGTATCTGTGCTGCAAATACTTTCTCCTCACTTTTTTTTTTTTTTTTTTGAGTGAAACAGAGCAAAGTTTATTAGAGCAAGCAAAGAGAAGGTAGGGGTAGGGACGAGTTCGAACCCGGGGCAAAGAGAAGGTAGGGATGAGTTCAAACCTGGGCCACAGCATGACCACGCAGGATCAAACTGAAGCCCTTTCTCCTCACTTTTATCTTTCCACCCAGACTCCAAAAACATTTCCCTTGAACTTGGATCCAAATCACATTTCTTAGAATCCTCTTGAAATACTTGGCGCTGGCTTATGTTCCCTTCTAAAGGCAAATCACCCTGTTATTGCCCCATCCTGGGAAAGATTGAACAATAATGATGGCTTATTTTATTTTTCTTCTTTCATTACATATGTATGAACTTTCCCCCCTGATAAATGTGAATTCAGTTTTAAGAAATACTACAACCATTTATTCATCTCTTGCTTATCCAGGTGCCAAAATGGGACAGTTCTTTTTCCTGACTAATTAAAGCCAGAAAACAAACTAAGAGCATTACTTGGTATATAGGAATTGTTTGTCTTACATGTTTGCTCGTCTTCGTGAGGCTGCCTCCAAGGAAGCCTTGTGATGGCAAGCGGCTGCAGTAAAGATGCTTCTAGTCTCTGCCACAGTTCCTCACTAGCACTTGCTCTTACACAACCCATTCTTAGAATCTCAGAGGTCAAGGGAGATGCTCTGAGTGATTGGAGTGAGTCCTTGGCTTTGTGAAAGTTTGGAGAAGCATGCTTGGAAATCAGTAAACTCCTTGAGGCCAAAATGATGAATTACTGTTACATAAACCTGTCACCAGGACTGCTGGCTGTATATTAGGTTCTTGAGGCAAGACCAATGACTTTTTCTTCCAACAACCCCTAGCACCTGGCATGAGGTGTGCCTGACACATAGTAGACACTTAGTAAATGTTTGCTTTGAGGTGATAGTGGTTCAACTAAGTTGCCAGTAGGAACAACAAAGGAAAAACACGAAGCCAAATGAAGCCAGACCATCCGATTTGTGAAATAAGGCAGGAGCTACTATAGACTCTTGACTGCTCAGTATTTTCTTTTTTGTTTGTTTGGTTTTTTTTTTTTGGGGGGGGGGCATCACTGCCTCTGGTGGTCGTGGGCACTACCCAGTGCTGCTCCTGAGAGCTGCTGCTGGATTTGAACCGCCAAGCCTGCAGGCTGTGGTCCCACACTCAACCACTTATGCCACCGGGGCTCAGCCCTCAGTATTTTCTATTTACTGTTTCATGACTTGTATTCTGTGGCCATCTTAGTTCAGGAATCTGTAAGCTTTTTCTGTAAAGATCTGATAATAAGTATTCTAGACTTCATGGGCCAACCATTTCCATATGACTTCTGTTGCAGCTGTTCGACTCTGCTCTTATACGAAAATGATGTACATTAATGATCATAGGTGTCTTCTAATAACACTTTATTTACAGAAGTAAGACTGAATTAGACCCGATGGCTATAATTTATCCACTCTTGAATTTTAAGGATGGAAATTTAATGAACTTCTAAAACATCTTAAAAGATAGTTTGTGAGTAAGTTTTCTCTCCTGAAACAAAGTCACCAGATCTGAATGTCTTAAAATGTTGCTGCTTTTACTGTTGGGTCCCCTCAACTTGATTCCAACTCTAGGGATCCACATGTGTTGAGAAGGGCTGTTCTGAAGGCTTTCTATGCTGTAGTCTTCATCAAGTATTTCTTCTCCCAAGCCCGATTCTTAACCACGGTGTCCCTAGAACTCCTTTTTTGACATTCGTAATATTAATGGAGGTCAGCAGATTTGACAGACTGGAGAGGTATAGCGGTCTCATTCAATGAGATTGCTTTTTCTTTTTCTTTTTAATTTAATTTAATTTTTTTATGCTTTTTCGTATAACCTTTTTTTTTTTTTAAGGTCCTGATCACGAAGAGTCTGTAGCCCGTGACCTAGTAATTTTCCTTCTAGAAGTAATCCATAAAATATATAACCAGCAATAAAGGCAATCATAAATGTATAGATTTCCATAGAGGCCATTTAAAATAAAATACTAGAAGAATGGCCAGGTGTCTTATGTTCTACCTACTTAAAGGCATTGTCACAGATGTTTCAGGGCTCAGGATAAAAGAACAAATGAAGACCCTCACTGCACATGAGTGGAGTTAACAGACTGTCTATATGTTTCCTCCTTCTCCTTTGACTTGCAAGGTCAGGTTTAGAGTTGCAGTGGTCGTACTCTCTGGAGTGCTGGAATGTGGTGGGGGGGGGGAGGGAAGCCAACCTCGCACTTCTTCCCCATTTCTTTGTCACTTCCATCCCAACAAGAATCTTGGAAAACACCCACCACCTGCAAAGGTCCACCCGTGCCTTTCTCAAATAGATGCCTCTTGGCTAACCTTGGGCCGGCTGTGCACACAGTGAGTACAGGGTAATCTGCGCTAAGGAGGACTGCCATGGAGAAGTGGTCCGCACAGGTCTTGGGACCCTGTGATCAGGGCATGTCATGATCTGGAGTCTCTAGAGAATGGTCTAGAAGGGTTGGTTGCACAGACTGTGTGGACCTCTTCTTGTGGTGAGGAGCACAGACCCAGGAGGGCCAGAGGAGACGTGCTGTGAACACAGGGTCTACCACAAGGAAGCAGTTGCCTGCTTTAAGATCAGAACTGTTCATTATAACATAGTTAGAATTTCTAATAAATGAGGGATGTGTTCAACTTGATTTTATATGAAGAAATTAACAGTGAATATGCGGACTGATGTCAATTATTCAGCAAAAATAAATATAAAAAAGAAGAGCTATAAGGTAAAAAACAAGAACTGGAAAGAAATATTGAAATGCTATGCTTCTTTTTTTTTTTTTTTAATTTTTTTTTTTAAGGCATCACTGCCCTGGTGGTGGGAGTAGGAGGCCCAGCCTTTGCTCCTGGGAGCTGGAATTGAACCTCCATTCCAGTGGGCCGCAGTCCCGCGCACAACCACTACGCCACCGGGGCTCAGCAAAATGCTATGCTTCTAAGTGCTGAGATTGGCTACTTTAACTTTTTCTCTAGGCTCTAAACTTCTTTAAAGTGAGCATGAGTTGCAGCGATAGTCCTGAGGAAAATCATTTTATAAAAGAAAACATGTCTTAAAACTTTGGCTAGGAGTGTTAAATACAGCATCAAACCAAAAACCAGTGCAGAGTAGAACGACTTGAATGAGTTTTCTCAGTTGTAGTTCTTAGGGGAGCAGATGGCCGAACTTTTCTTCTGTAGCAACACTGGGTGTGTTCAAACTAAGAATGTGTGATTCAAACCATTGTGTTACTCCACTCCCCTACCCCCAAAGCAAGCATGCTGGCACTGCATGGATATCGACTCACTTTGACCTTATGTGACAGAGGGATTCATTCCATGGCTGCAATCTTCTGTGTGTGTGTGTGTGTGTGTGTGTGTGTGTGTGCATCATTGCTCTCTGGTGGTGGGAGTAGGAGGCCCAGCCCCACTGCTGGAATTGAACCTCCGTCCCAGTGGGCCGTAGTCCTGTGCATAACCACTACGCCACCAGGGCTCAGTCTGGCTGCAATCTTTAAGAAAGCAAGCGTGGGGTGTGTTTGAACCACCAAGACTTTTTGGTTAGCAGGACCACCCAGGGACTCCTAACATGCAGTAAAAGCTCATCCCAGAGAGTTGATTTCAACTCATAGCAACCCTATTTAAGGTTTCTGAGGCACTCAGTCACTGTTGCTTCCCATCTCCATCAGTTTCTCCCATCCTATAATTTGTGAAGCAGGAGTGAAAACAGTCACGCAGAGTGCTTGCAATTTTTTTGTTGTTGAAGGAGAGAACAAGGGCTGAGCCCCGGTGGCGCAGTGGTTGTGCGTGGGACTGCGGCCCACTGGGACGGAGGTTCAATTCCAGCAGTGGGGCTGGGCCTCCTACTCCCACCACCGGAGAGCAGTGATGCCCCCCGCCCCCCCAAAAAGAAAGAGAGAACATAGGAAATATATAACCACCAACTACTGAACAATGTTTAAACAAAGCTGAATATAAAGAGTACAACTCAGAGGGGTAACGAGGGGTGATGGGGATATCTTGACACATTTTTCCTAAGTCAGTGTCAAGTCCCCCCACATATGTGTCTGAGCACAGACTAGGCAGATGTCTCTGAGGCTAGAACAGTAAGATGGACATTGTCCTTGTGAATTCCTAGCTGTACCGTGTTTATTCCAGTAAACTAAGGAACCATGGGTTTTTGCCACATGGCAAAGCAAACCTCCACCTTTAGTATTTGTGTTAATTAAGACACCAGCAAAAGTAGGGCATAAGTAGTTTTCTTTTGTTCAGTCTTTGAACTAAGTGGTAGAAAAGAGAGACCTTGCTGAAATGACACAAAATCAGGAAAGGTGCAATGTTATGTTAGAATACTCCCAAGATTCTCACTGAAATTTTTCTCCCAATTTTTTTTTATCATGGCCAAATGTTAGTGATTCATTTTAAAGGTGCATGAGGAGAAGCAGCCAAGATTAATGGAGAGAAGACCAGGCACACATCCATATGCATACATGTTCTAGGGACTTTCTGAACTTGCTTTTTCCTGTGTTCACTTGACAATAACAACCACCTCTGCGGACTAGATGTTGTCAAAGATGGTAGGTAATGTTTCCATAAGTCGTTTTAAGCTACTGAAAAGAAAGTATCAACGTGAATGATAAGGTTATACTGTTGTTTTCTAACAAAATTTACTGCTTTCTAAAAAAAAAATCTTTTATTAGTGTTCCTTAGAAACTAACTGAAAATTTATTACACTAGATATCTTCTTTATTAAGACGTTAAAAACAAAAAGCCACATATTCTTTACAAAGGAACCCAGAGGTACTATGTGTTAGGCATTGGATTAACCACATGGTAGGCTTTCAAACCTACCTTTCTCAGGCCCGTAAGACTCTGCAAGAGGAAGATGAAGCCCTCTGATTCCAGAAGCATTTACAGTCTCAAATAACTCTGTGAGGCAGAATCAAATCAAAGGCAGTGGTTGTGGTGTTCGGTTTTGTCATCTAAAAGGGATCACAGGAGATGGCCCTGGCTAGAGCAGGGGGAAAATGTGGAGCAAAACTCAAAATCAAGAGACCAGACCTACTGGTCTAACAGAGACCTGTGAGACCTCAAGACTGTGGCACTTAGTCACCCTTCTGTCCTGGAGCTGAACCCACACTCCCAGCTCAACTTTCCGCCAGACAGTGAACAAGCCTAGCCGGTGAGCAATACCAGGGAAGTATGAACTTCTTAGTACAACCAACCATACAAGGTCAAAAGGACAGCATGGGCTGGGGATAAAGCTTTGAAGGCAGGAAGTGACAGAAAAGAAGGACTAGAGGACACAGTGGAGACACAGGAAGCAAGTGAGAAGAGTACTGTAACGTTATGGGGACTGTAAACAATGTTGCTAGGGGCTGAGCCCCGGTGGCGTAGTGGTTGTGCGCGGGACT